>KV425882.1:53953-199091 GCA_001632375.1 Exidia glandulosa HHB12029 | reverse complement strand
ACTGCTCCGCGCTCAGGCATGACACCGCGTAACTGCGGTTTTTGACACGACCATGCCATTCAATGCTGCGGTCATGCCCACCGGATGAAGGAGCCGATCGAACCGTTGACTTTCACGATCGTCATCCCGGCTGCAAGCGTCCGTCTCAGCAAGCGAAAAACTCAGAACAAAGATTCTAGGATGAGCCCAAAGCCAATGTATTGCATTAATACGTCCTGTGCATCATGGCTCTGTTGGTCTAGTGGTTATGATTGACGCTTCCCAAATGAATCGTCGGTAATTCCCGGTCATTAGACAGCGTTAGAGGCGAGTTCGATTCTCGCACAGAGCATTTTTGTCTATCAGCCAGTTGCAGGTTGAATTTCGCAAAATCGCCGTCGAAAGTCGAGGAGACGGGCTGACGCGATATGAAAGTCCGACTCCGCCTTTCCTTCCTTTCCCCGGCTTTCCCCAGATGGAGGACTTCACGGAAGTACGACTTGGCCGAGGCAGTGTGTCGAGCTCCGTCTAAGACAATGTTTTAGGAACATTCTCTTCAGCTTACCGGGAAGGAGTGGCTGGTTAAGGTTCGTGTGTTGCCACAGGCGCGTTCACGAAAGCGCGTGTTGACCGCATTCAAGACGGCGGGCGACGGGACAACCTCGACGCCTTACTTGTTCGTCAGTGGCTCCTTATTCTGGTGTTTGCGCTTCTTATGCTGGCCAGAAATTTGTTGCCTCGGAGGACAAGGACGCGTGCTGCTTCATCGTCACAGACACGAAGCGCGTATGGGCTGAAGGTTTGCAGCTGCCCTATATACTTGTTAACTCATTCATGAACTTGGCTCAGTACTCAGCGGCAAGCAACTCTTGCGGCGATGGCGGACACACAATCCCAACCTTGCATCGTCGTCCGACGATTCGGACGTGACGCACAAAGCCGCGCAAGTTCAAGCACTCACCATACTCGATGCCATCCACACTATGCGAGGGATTGCGCTCTCCTCGTTCACTATTGTCCAGTCTAGGGATGCAGTGCGTAACCTGCAACTGCGCTACGACGACGTCGGCGGCTGACCAGAGCGTCCGTAGGACCTGGCGTGCGAACTGTGTTACGAGGACTATACGTGGCGATGGCATGCAAACGCACTTGGCTATCGTACTTCTGCTGAAGTGCTCTCAAAGCACTTGATATTGCCCTTGATCACCTTCAGCGACCTTGCGTTCACGACTCCCGAACCGTTGCAGAACATGCAGACGGGTGAACTCGAGAAGGTCTGCACGAGCTTGCATCTACCGGAGGGGACCTGACGGATCCACATCTTTCACCAGGTCGTGGACAAGAACGGACGTCTATATCGACGGCGCGTCGACGCGCAAGTGAAGAAGGTCCTTGCCGTCCCAAAGTTCGCGACCATGCTCAATCGCATCACCGGCCTTTACAGTTCGCTTACGGACTTGCGTACGAAAGCTTTACCTGTCTCTGAGAAGCACACGCTGACACACCACAGCGTCGATCAAGTCAGAGCTCGAAGAGACAGGACCGGAAGTCCCTGAGCCTGACGCTATTGCACATGTCCCGTCACTCCCGAAGATCCAGAGGATATCGACACCCGTGCGTGAATCAAGTTCGTACATGATGAATGCTGAATGCTCCTTCAGCCTTTGCGGCTAGCCCCAGCGCCGTCCTTGCCAAACACCCCTGCAAAGGCTACGGAGGTAGCAGCGCCGGCGAGTTCGGAAACTGAAGACGAATCGGACGTGGCCCCGCCAAAGCCAAAGCCTGGCGCTTCAACATCCAAGGCTGCAAATCTGAACAACTCGCCGGCAGTTGGGTCACCGCCGCCGCCTGCGCACAAAGCAAATAAGGCGCCGCCTTCATCAGACACCGAGAGCGACTCGTCTCCTCGCGCTGCGAAGAAGGTCAAGAAAGCTGCGGTTTCTGACAGCGACAGCTCTCCAGTTGCTAAGCCCGCGGGACGAGGCGGCGGCGTTCGACAGCCCATAAGGCGGGGAGGGCGACGTTTCTGAATCGCACCGATTGACTGTGCAGCTTCTGGGTTGGATCTGCTAACGACGAGTCTAACGCCGTCTATAACACTCTACAAGTACACACCGTCTTCATTCTCCTCTTCTGAGTGAGCAGGCAATGCAAATGGCGGGTCTATCCTATGAGCTGGTTGTTGCGGCTGTGGCTCAGTGCTAACATCGTAGTGCGGATTTGATGCCTTCGAGAAGCCCTTTGCTTCCAATGCAAGTCGCATCATTAGAATTCTCTCGGATTGCGAACCGCTGCAGGCAGTGGAGTCATTGGAATCATGTGTATGCCCAGACGCTCGCTGCGAACACGCACATAGTGTCCTCGTTCTCTTTCACCGCGTCTTCGAGATCGGGGTCCGGCGATTGCTCCAGGTGCTGCTTGAGTTCTTTTTGCGTCTTGTTCAAAAGCTCAAGCGAATGCTGCAGGCGTGCGATCTCTACCATCGACGCTCAGAATGCGTACTGCAGGTTTCGCGGTACAGGCCAGCAAGCGCACCTTGGGTTATTTGCGGTACCTCCATCGCAAGCAGCTGCTCCCACGTGAATGGCTGTCGATAGCGCGGAATATACTCCATATGTACTGAGATGCGGGCGATGATGGAACGGATGACGAGGCCGGCGACGGACGTCCGAAGGCGCCTTCCGTTGGCGACTCGACGGAAGATCCAAATAGGGAGCATCCGGCCCTGGGTATTTAGACTTGTGCTTTCGTTTTCACCGTGTCGCACCCCGGCGCAAAGTCCACGACCGGTTCACGAGATAACGACACGCGATAATGTCTGTCGTCCAAGGCATGACCGCCCGTCCCTCTCTCAGTCTCTCGCGCATACCAGGGTGGATCAGTCGCTGGGTTGGTTATCGCAGTAGGACTCCAACTAAGCTCCCCGTTGTATGTCTCAGTCGCTGCACTCGCAGTATACTTACCTTACCGGAGTGTGTGATCTGGCTATGGTCATTCGTAGGTGCGATTGCTCTCCGTCTACCTCTTGTCTGTGGCTGACCGCGCGCGTATACAGGGGCCTTCGGCGCGATGGCTATCTTGCAGGCGGTCTTCACCCACGCCGACACGTTCAAAGCGAGAAACGTCCCTCCAATCGTTGGATCTTTTGTACGCGTTCTCGTCTCATGCGCGTGTATCATCCCCCTGCGAGGCTAAAGCTGCGCCCAGGCTGCCTCCGCTGTTCTCTGTTATGGGGCGATTGAGGCGCCTTTCTCCCAGCCACGTTCTCTGGTAGGAGGCCATACAATCTCTGCGGTTATTGGAGTGTGCATCTACAAGCTATTCGCGCTTTCCTCACACCTGGACGACATCCGCTGGGTCGCAGCATCGCTGGCATGCGCGCTTGCGCTGGTGGCCATGGCAGCGACAGCAACCACACATCCCCCGGCGGGCGCGACTGCTCTTCTCGCCTGCACCGAAGAGGGTGTCATAGGCATCGGATGGTACTACATCCCAGTCGTGATTCTGAGCAGCGTCCTCGTTCTGTGCGTCGCACTCTTCGTCAACAACATACAGGTATCGTATCGACTCCCGCCCTAAGGACACGTCCGCTCACTGCCTGACAGAGACGCTACCCTGTCTTCTGGCTTAGTCCTGCGGTAGCCATTCCGGCCCCCGTGGAGAAGGAGCTCAGCGCCCCCGGGCCGGACGTGGACCCTAACGTTCGCGAAGCCGGCAACACGGAGACGACCCATCCGAAGACGTCGCACCCTGCTGACCAGCTGGTCTAGGGTATCTTCGCTCAAGTATAATCTTCGACTTTCTTGATAGTCAACCTCAGACACAACGCGTACTTGCACTTGATTAGGTTCATGTAATTCCATCGGAAACCGACGACTTGGAGGAGAACAACACTGTCGGACAGTCTCAGAGCTGATTCGGCATCGATGAGGACGATATTTCCGTTCACCTCGTGCGTAGAGAGCACTGACATCGGATGGCGCTCGCATCCTTGTGGAAATTTGCTTCAGGTCATGGGAATCGCAGCCGCCTTGTGCTCCCACGCCGCGCTCAGGGCAACGCGGACGTCCGGATCCGAGAGCCCCTATTTTCCAGGATGCAGTTCATGGATGAAACACCTTCGAATGCCGCATGAGGCGATCGAACCAGGTCTGAGCTCCAATGAGGCACCCGTAGTGGCTACTACGCAACAATCCCCACACGTGCGTCTGACCTGCGGCCCTGCCAGCGCCCACTTGAGATTGTCCCGGTCGGGACTCAGTCTCCTCCCGAACACGCTGCCGGGAGGACATTTGTGGTGAGATGTTTGAGAGTCTCCCTGAGTAGTCGGTGGACACATTGAACTCAACACGCGATCGAGTCGCTATCTTCGCGCCCGTGAGGTGCCTGGCTATGGCTGTGAGGCGCACCGTAGGGATCAGATAACGGAATTCACAACGCCTTCGCATCAGCACGGGATGCTCACGGAGCAACCCCAAATGTTTTCACGGGACGCGTACGAAGATCTGCACCCCGGACGTCCGACGCTTGCACACCCGCTGATGGATAATCGCGGATTACGACATGCCGTCGTCGTCGTGCGCAATCCGTGCGCAGCATGTGTGCAGTCCAGAGATAGGCTCTATATATTTGACTTCAGTAACGAAAGCGCGACGATACATAATACACAACCGGAATGTATGGGAAGCGTTCGGAAATGAAGGGAACAAGTGTGCACGCATGGAGGATGTTGCAACGTCAGGCCTAAGACGCGCGATGTGTGGCAATTAATATCGCTGAAGGCCATGGAACGCGCGCTCGGCAAAGCTCATACCCCAAGTCTGCGGAGATTTGCAGAAGTCAGCACCTGCTGACGCGAGCGGGCCTGCACGCATGCGCACCTTCGCTTAGAGTGTTCATATACCACGTAGCTGATCGACACAGCCGGGACGACCTTGGCCAATGTGGGCACGAGGCCTCTGTAAAAGCCCTTCCAGCCGTCCGTCGCGTACGTCCTTTTGACGACGTCCCATATGCCCGTATACAGTTGCGGGTGTCCCGGCGAGCCAGATGCTTGTAGCCGCGTGCGGACGAGATTGAGCGGGTAGACCGATGTCGCGCCCACGCTGCCCGATATACTCCCATACGCGAGCAATGCGAGCACGCTGGGCTCTGGCTGCCCGGTCGAGCGGATGTGCGCGAGTTTGAGTGCCTCGAACGTGGACATGTCGATGGCACTGTAGGGGAATACGCCCACTAGGCCGATCTGCACATGAACCGTGAGCTCGACAAACATGGAATCAGGCGAGACGAGGCTTACCGTCAGACCCGTGTAGAACGCTCTTACGCCGCCGATGGCCCATAATCTCCGCATGGAGGGGAGAAGATTGCCAGCGCCAGCCGTCGAGCTCATCATCTGGGTCTGTAGCGCGTAAGCGACCGGATGTACAAGCCGTTAGTTCACGAACCTTGACAGTTTCTATCGGATATATTGCCCTGCAGGCGAGTCAGTGGACTACGAATCCAATTGCACGGACAGACGCACAATTGCGATGTCAAGCCACCGAAGCCGCCCGACATGAAACGACTTGTGCCGCTGATCTGTGATGGGTCATCGACCCTATCCCAGTGCTACACCCGCGGGGCATGAGTACGGCATTGCAACTACCGGGATATGAAGCGTACGCGTGCAAAGAAGCGTTTCTGCGCAACACGGTCGTTAACGTGCTGTTTGCAGTTGGAGGACAGAGTTCACATACCGAACTCTCATATGAGAAGAACTTGATTGCGGATTCCTGGGCAGAGACCACGCGTTAGTTCACGCCCACTGACACATCCATGGGTTTACTGACCGGGAATATCTTGATGATATTCAGGCCATTCCCGACCCAAAAGCCTCGTATGCCCGCCTCGACATATATTTGTCGTGCAGCACCGAGAAGGGCCCGCGTCCCTTTGGTACTGACTTCAGCGACGGTCGTCCCACCGAGGTCTGGTGGTCGAGTGATCAGGAACACTTTCAAACGGTCGAACGGCGCTGTTGCAGTCCGCGATACTGTGAACGCGACTTCAGTCTAATCTCAAAAGGTGCAATCCAGTTCTGCTAACCTGCTCCAGCAATGCCACCAGCGAAAAGGAACTTCAGCGCCATCGAGCTCCCGATGTCGTTGCCGTGGTGTTGTTGCTCGTGGGCTTCCTCCTCGTCTTCAAAGTCGTCTTCATCGTCGGCGTCATGGTGCAACGCTAGCGATTTCGGCGGCGGGGGCGGGCGGTCCTCAGCGCTGAGGCTCACGTCGCCTATCCGGGCCATCACAGTCAGGAAGCGACAGTCAGCAAAACGCCAGCACGACACGCACCTTCCATGTTGACGCGTGCGGCACCGCGGCCGTCGTCGCCGTTGTACTTGCGCACCTCGTAGTACCGGAAGATCTCGCCCGCGTTGACTGTACGCGGCATGAGGAGCAGGAAGTCGCGGAACTCGGGAAAGCTGAGCGAGTGCGAGTGCGAGGAGGACGCGAGGAAGGTCATGAAGTCCGAGATGGTGCTCGCGGAGAGCTTGATGCCGCCCTTGCTGAGCGCGATGCGCAGCTCCTCGGCGTCGAGATGGCCGTTCCCGTCCAGGTCGAGCTCGTCATGGAAAATATGCCACAGCTCTACAAAAATATCGCCGTTTAGCCAGTATTGGCGAGCACACATCAATTGCAAGAACGCACCGGCCTCCTTCTTGTTCGCGTAGCGCAGAAAGTCATCCCACTCGATGCCGTCCGGGCTGTGTCGCCCGACGACGCGTAACAGCTCCTGCTCGTACGCGTGCTTCAGGATGCGCGCGCGCTCGGGGTTGAGATCGCTCTCGCTGCGCTCTGCCTCCTCCTCGCGTGCGCGCTCCGCCGCGTCTGGCGCACGCAGCGGACGCGGCAGCTGCTTCCACACGGCTCGTAATCGCGCCTCGCGCCGCGCTTCGCCCTCGTCCGCGCGCCACTCGTCGAGCGTCCGCGCGCGCACATAGGGCATATCGTATATCGCCGGCCGCGCGTCCGCTCTCAAAGGCGGTAGGAACGGCGCTGGATAGGCCCCGCTGCCCACAGACTCGAAATAGTCGCGCCGCGTCGCGCGCGCAGAGTACGGTGGTCGCGCATGGTCTTGTTTCTCGGTCTGCTTCGATGAACTTGGGTCTGTCGTCGACATTGGCGACGCTCTATAGCTGCTCTAGGTTGCTGAAAGGTGCTGAAAGGATGGAGGCTTGAGGGTTCGGGGCCGGGAGGGCGCGGCGTCAAACCTGCATAGCGAGTCGCGATCGGGCGGGTGAAGCGTCGGAAACACACGCGACAACTCCTGCTGCAGCGTCGGCGCCGGGAGCACGGTCTCTCTCGAGTGCGCCGTTTGGCCCGCAAACGTTCGAGTGGCTGTTGGGCACGTCACTTTCCCACGGCTGCCTCGGCAGGGCACGTGCATCCGAGCACACACTATGTTGTACAGTATCAAACTGGTGCAGGTAACATTATACGCAAGACAAAGAATTTCGGGTCATGGAGGGCTTAGAGCATTGGACGGGGTTTGGGAGAAATACACAAAATACGGACGCAAGAAATAAATCGGCACACCAGGGCACATATGGGTCGGGACAGCAGCAGATATGATGTATGGGGTTTTCAATGTTCGGGATGAGAGGAGGTAGATAGAGCAAGCAATGGGGATAGCAGGGATCATAGAGCATAACATCGATGTGGGAGCCTAAGTGCAGTATTGGAGCCGGGACAGGATGACTCGTGGCGCTTCTTGACGCGTCGCGTCATGAGCGCGTGCGGGACGTGACGACACGCGTTTGCGACGCGTCAATCACAGCGAGTCATCGATCGCGGTCTCTTCGTCGGCCTCGCACTCGAGGGCCATGCGACGACGCTTTCGCTCCGCCACGCTGGGCGACGCAAGGGGCAGCGGCGCGAGCGGCTTCGCGAACAGAACCGCGTTGATGCTGGGACAAGTGTCGGCAGGCAGAGACGCGCGAGGAGAACGCGCGCGGGGCGACAGAAGGGCCGAGCTCGACGCGACGGGGCTTGAAACGCGTGGTCGAAGCGGCTTCACGCCAGCGGGGTCCGTGGCGGCCTTCTTGATCTTGCGACGAGGCGGGCGGTTCTCCTTGCAGTCGTCCGCGTGCGCGTTCTCCTTGTCGTCCCCTATCTCGGTCTCGGCCTCTGAGTCCTGGGATGATGCAGCCGAGGTGGCGGGGGTGGGGTATGACGTGAGCCCGTTGTCGAGCGCAATCGTGAAACCCGGGTAATGGACGGAGGCCTCGTACTCGTACGACGCGTAGTACGACTCGAGAGACTCCTGCGAGGGCGGGGGAGTCGCGAGACCACGTGTGGCGGACTTGGTACGCGTCGCGGTCTCGAGCTCTGGGCTCGGCACGAGCTTGGGCGCCGTTCGCTGGGCTGTGGGCGTCCTGTCAGGGCTGGGCGGGGCAAACGGGTTGTCCGACGCGTCGAGAACCGTTTTCTTGGCTGGAGACGGCGCGGGCGGCGGGGCCATTGACGCAAAGTCGAGCTTGCGGGCGGGACTCGACGGTCCGGCGAGATCGACGCGTCGTCTGGCGGGCGACGCGTGAATCTTCTTGCTGGGCGAGAGCATGCCCTCGACATCGAGGATGCGTCGCTTGTGGGGGCTGAGGAGACCGCCGGGGCTGGGATGCGGCCGCTTCTTGCCAGCGGCGGCGGGGGATACGAGGGCGTCGGCGGGGACGAACTGCTCGAGGGGGAGCTCGCGCAGGACGCGACGGCGGGTGGAGGACTTGGAGGGCGTACGGGGCATAATTGGGGCGTGAGGCTGGAACGTGGTGGTCGGTGGGCAAGGGGAGATCCGGCAGCGCGCGAATTTGGTTCCGCAACTTGACCCAATGCTCCCACGCGCCGCCACGTACATCGTCGTGCTGCCCGCGCTCGTCGCCGCCCAGTTTGGCGACTTCTTCCAGCACATGTTCCACGGCGGCCAGCAGCACCAGCAGCAGCAACGGCCCTCGGCGTCGGCGCAGTACGCAGCGTTCGTCGACCAGGGTATGTTTTTGAAGTTTACACGGCGACGGGCTGATTCCCACACCCATTAGTGCCTTGCGCCGCGTACCTTTGTCCACAGACAATGGACTGCGTAAATGTATGTGTCAAACCTTGCAGAACCCTATTGTCCTCGCTCACCGCCAATCGCCCAGAACCCGGCAGAGTGCCCCTGCCCGAACCCCGCGGAGGACATCAAATGTCTCGTCCCAGACGCCCACGACAAGAATCAGGCAACAGTCGTCTGCACGCGCGGCGCGAACGGATGCGCAGATGTAGAGCGTCTAATGAACCGGTAGCCATCCAATAGACTCGACGTTCCCTCCCCTTCACGACTGTCGTTGCCCGTCCACTTGACTCCCGAGTCGCTGGGTTGCCACGCTCGAGAGGATTCGGCGTTTGTCTGAGTTACGGAGACGCGGGGGACGTAGTGCAGGGCACAACGATGCTGGACATCGTTCTATTTCTAGCGCTGCTGCCTTGAAGTTGCGGACCTCGTCAAGGTGACGAACCTTGCGATAGTATTCTCGGGGACACGCATGGTCTCGACGTGTCCAGTTTGCGATCGGCCGTAACGAGTCACCCCCAAGCTTTTCGAGGTTTTTGGTAGCCGCAACCGGAACATGGTACAACCTCGCACTCGAAGTGGTACCTATAGCGTACAGAAGGGTCGTCGATCCGCAGAAGTCGCACTCTACGCTATGTACACCAAGAAACAGAAGCGATACAACCCAAGAAGGATCGACGGCCGAAGACCGTCTTCCAAAGCGTCTAATCATACTTGCAGAACACAATATTGCACCAAAAGTGACGCTCACAATGTGAAGCCCTGGGATGTGTTCAGCATGAGTAGAACTTGGCGGTACCGAAGGTGCGCACGATGGACGTCTTGGCCTGTACCTCAGCAGCCGCTGCTCGCCAATCGGCCTCAACGAAAGCAGAGACGCGGGCGGTCACTGCCGCCGGTATCATCTCTTCAGGCATGTATCTGCACAGCGTGAGCATTGTCCACAGTTGAAACGGCATGAACTTACCTCTCTATAGGCGTCGACACCGCCCGCTCAATCGCGTCCCAGAACAGCTGGGTTCTCGTCTCTAGGTCCGGGTGCTTGAGGACGTGGTAAACGTACGGCTCCGGTTGGAACTTCAGTCCGTCATGCTGCGTTATCCACGCCGTCCTGTTCTCCGGGTTCGCCTTGTCGTAGTGCCTGACAGGATTGAGGAACGGCACGCCGAGGCACAATGCGTCGTATGGCGACGGCGACAGTCGCGGGAAGCCGAGACCTAGCAAGAGTTTCGAAGACGCGACCGCGAGGAAGAACTCATCGGCGGGGAGCGGTTGGTCGTTCAAGGCCACGATACCCTTCGGTAACATGGGAGAATCGGGATACCCGCGATCCTGGTCCGACGCGGACGTGTCATTCCGTACTGCGGCGACGAACGTCACGTTCTTCGAGCTGGAGGGCGGTTGCGAGTAGTCGATGTTCGGCCATTCGTAACGATCGCTGAAGAAGTACGAGAGCTTCTTCGCAAGAATGAACACCTGATTGTTGCGCTTGTCATGCGGAATGAAGGGCTGCAGGGAGCATGTACGGTTGACGCTGTATCCCAGGAACGTATTGCCCGACGTATAGTTGTAAGGTGATAGCGTCCACGGCTTCCCAAGAGGATGTGGCATGGAGGAGTCTTCCCAGAATACGAAGCCGAACATCTTCCAAAGCGGCACGCCGAGTGTGTTGGTTGGTGATTTAATACACCCGGGATCACGAAGGCAGTCGTGCACGAGTGGCGAAGTCGCGAGGACGACCTTGACGAGGTCGGGGAATGCTGCGGCACGCAATTGGTACCGTGACAGTATCTTGGAAGGAACTCCGAAGTGACGTACCACGATAGCGCTCGGCGAGTTGGTGGTGGTTGTAAGCGAAGAAATACGTATATCCCAGCGCGTCGAGAGCGTCCATCTGCGCCAGGGCCGTCAGATGCGTCGCTGAGCAACGGGGGACACCGCACAATACTGTTTGCCCTGCCACCAGCCTCAGCAAAGTGCGAGCAAGGGTCTCTACACGCACCATATGTTCTCTCCAGACAATCGTCCTGCGATAGCGAATGTAAAGTCCCAGGATGCTAGAATGACGATCTTTGTTTGATTCTGACCGCAAGTACCGCTCGCTATGCAGTGCATGAGGGTGTGCATGTGTCTGTTGTTATCGTCACGCCATTTATCGATGGAATCGACGAAGAACTCGTCGTCGTCGGGCGTAGGAAACAGTGCGTTCCAGTCCGGTGAGTCTGGCAGCGCCGTCCCTGCGGTAAATCGACTGAACGCAGGCAGTCGCTCCAGGATCGCACGCGGTTCATAGGATTTGTAGAATAGACTGATAAGCGACCAGGAGGCCAGTGCCGCAACGAACGCGATTAACCAAGGCCTACGGGTGCGACGTAAGTCAGTCACTGCCAGTGCACTGGCCTGAAGACCCGGGATGCATCTTCACACACCGTACACCGCACAGGCTGGCAGGGGCCATTCCCGACGCTCGTGGAGGGAGGGAGATCCTGGCATGTCATTCGGAGCGACCAGCCTCAGGGTGTCAGGGTGTCAAGTCCGAGTCGAGTCGCCGCATCGGCTCTGCGCGCGTCTTGGCTCTCGCCGACATCATGTTCCATTCTTCTGCTGCCACGACTGTCAGCTGCACAATACCTACGTAACATTCCCCCAGTTCCTGGGCCATTAAGTACCCCATTTCTGGTGCTTTCCCCTGCCCATCACCATGGCCTGCTTGTCATCGGCTACTCCGTCCGGGGGGCTAACAGACCGCTCCTGTGACACTGGTATCATCTGTGTGGCTTCCACGTCCTCGCAGGCCTATCTCATTGCTTCCTTATCTTTGGCCATCACTTGTTCGCGCAACTTTCAAAAGTCTGTGTCCTGTTACCTGTACGGTCAGGAGTCAAAGGACTGTGGAGCTATAACATTGTGTGCTTGTCGCATCGAGCAGGTCCATACTGGTCGCCCTCGACGAGTCGTGCTACGTACCGCCTGCTATCTAGCGGAGCGCTTGTCTCACGCGTCGAACCTGCTTGGACGATTTGGCACTTTGTAATTGCTCTAAACGCCGTCGACGCTCTGATGGGGCATGTGGCCAAACCTACCTGACTGGGATCTGCGAACGACAATATCATCCGGCTTCGGTACGATGCAGGTTGCGCAGACCACATCATTGCAGGTCGACGCTTTTCTACTCCCCGAGCTATACATTACCGAGCCCTGCGTATGAAAGGAGAGTTGACAAAGATCCAACGCAACTACGTATAACTATTCTCCGAGTCGGCCTTGTCGACACAGGTACTCTTTCCGAGCCACTGCAGTGCCCTGTGCAAGATGTTATGTTCAGTCGCGGCGGGTCGAATCAAATTGGGACGGGAATCACCCTTCAGCAAAAGCCAGTGCCAACTGAGGTACGGCCGTAGCTGGCCTTCCAATCGTTTGCAGAGTACCATCCAGCGCCCGCGGGGCCGCCGCTCTGGAGTCCGCACTGCGAGTTGATTTGCGAGAAGAAGCTCGCAATATCTCCGGAATGGCAAGTCTGCCCGTTTCCGTAGTTGCAGCCGTACGCAACGCCTAGGCCGGATACAACAGCGATGCTGCGGGACGCGAAGTAATAGCCGCTGCCGCACATGCTGACGAAGTTGGTCTGGGCCTTGGCGACATCGTTGGCGTTGACTCCGTAGCCGGTGCAGGCGACGTAGTTGCGCTTGACGAGGTCGCCGAGCGTCGAGTTCGAGCGTGCAGCGAGCGCTTCGGAGGCGTCACCCTGGTACTCCCAATGAGTGGTGCCATCCTCCTTGACGCTACCGAGATAGACACCGTCGGAGGACCCTTCAGGAATGCCATCGAGACTGTTGGTGCCCTCAGCGGGGAGTGGAGTGACGCCACCAGCGATGGCAAGGAGGACGATGCTGAAGAAGGAGGTGGAGAACTGCATGTCGATGTCGAGATGGCGAGAGACTGAAGGGATTTGAGATGGCACAGCGGCCCTTATATACCCTGTATCGGATGCAAAGTCTCCCATGTAAGATGGACAAAGCTGCTGTGCACGTAAAGATGAAATGCATCACCGGGCAAGTTGCGATCCTGTCCGATCGCAGCGCATCGGTGAAGACAGGTGCATAGGGTGTGCAGGGCATGGCCAAAGTTTCAATGACCGAGGAGGAGACACACATGGTGCAGCTTTTGTGGACTGACCTTGTGACGACCAAAAGAGAAGAACACTTGCTGAGAGCGCGCAGTCTACTTTGGGCCCACTTTTCTATCTAGATTAGGGGCTACGAGCAGATGCTCATCGAAAATCACTGTATGGTACATGGCCATCGTAACCCGTACCCAGCCTGAAACCCTATAAGATCTAATGAGGGTGGGCACGGCGGTGGTTAGCCTCCGGGCTGTACGACTCGGGCTCGGGCTTTCAACAAAATTTCACTTGTATACACGTATTGAAATTACACCGATTGTAACGCTTAGTCCCCGTTATATGTAAGACATTTTCAACGCTCGCCTCGCCAAAATTCTCCTGTACTCCGGCTATCGCCGCTCGAGAGACAGCGAGACTTGTCGTCAGACCTGGCAGACGCAAGGGCTGGGAAGAACACCTGAAATAATCAATATGGAATGTCGGTGACTTGCTGTGTCGCTGCAGAAGGTTGAGGTAGTATTTCTATTTCGCGACCTGTTATGTAGTTCCTAAGTTGGGTGGGGCCAACGGCTGTATAGTGTAGCGGTTATCACAGTGGATTCTGACTTAATTGGCATTTCCATTAACCCCTGTTCGAATCAGGGTACGGTCATGTTTTGCCCAGGAAGCCGCGCCTGGGATTTGACCCTGTCTGAAGTTGTTGGTGACAAATATCCCTACAATAGCAGGGTCAGTACAGCACTACTTTTAGAGCCGTGTAGGATCGGAAGTATAACAGGTGTCGTTTAGAACTCCGCCAATACTGTCTTGACCCGCGATCCGCCGTTGTTATGCCCCGCGGTGTGTTGGGCAACTTCAAGTCTGAGGCTCTGAAGGTATATTGGACCGAACATCGTGGACAGCACTCATTGCTATCAGACATTCCCGGTTACTGTGTCTGTGGACGACTTGCGCCGACTCGAGAAGCTCGAACGCACGTACGACTACTCCATCAAGGTCCCAGTGTATGAAGAGCTTGCCGACAAGTACTCGCACCCATTTTTCTCTGCACAAGTAGGATGCATGCTCCTCTCGCTCAGAGCAAATTCACTGGCCATCCGCCGCTGGCAAGAGGTATTCTCGTGGAGGCTGGTCTATCAGGCTGTTCATCACTGCATTCAGGCGCAACTCCAGCTCAAGGATATGGGCATCCAGGACTCTAGTCTAGACAGCTCTCTCGACTTACTTGCACCTGAGTTCGAGCGTGTGGCCTACGCGGTGTTGACGAGATCCAAGACTTGTACGTCTCAGTCTCGCTTGTAAAGGTAAAGGCAACTGTTCACACGTCCAACGTCCAAATTCATCAGTCACATTCTCCCAGCCATGGCGTAATTCTTCCACTCACGAGTACCCGTCATTGTCATCGCTCTCGCTCTCGCGGTATAACGCGCTTCGGATGCGGTGGGAGGCTAGCACCGACGCCATTCGTCAGCGGTATATGAGAAGGCTTTGCATCGAGACCGTCCATATCGAAGATGTCTTCCTGCTTTCAGAGTCGGTGCGCTGAATCTGTCAGTCTGTGGGCTCTTCTGAAACGTCATCACAAGTCCGTGGAGGAGCTCGTTCATCGTCGGGTGACCGATTCTGTCATCGTCGCCGCGCCGCAGAGTGCGCTGCATTCGCCTGAAAAGATCAAGAACATATTGACGGATACATTGGCGGTATTTGAATCTCCCCGACCTTGTCCTTTCCTTATTCTCTTCTAGGCGTACCAATCAGTCCTCGATCTTGCTGCTGACCCGTCCGCCTTGATCGAACCCGCGTCTGCGCTCTTCATGGCATTCTGATGCGTACCTGTCGTTTTGCGGGACGACACCATGTCGCAGTAGGAGAGACCCGGACTGCAAGTCGCGCGACAGTCACCGTCGGCGGCCCACGTCCTATCCAATTTTGCCCGTTTCCCTTAGTCGACGACGAACTTGATAATATCTGCCATCTCGCAAGAGTGCGTTAGACTACCTGTGCTTGTGCGACTCCTCAGCAGCTGATGTATCCGCAGGCTCGGATGCAGCCGCCATTGCACGACGCGTTTGCGATGGCCAGCTGGATTCACTTAATTTGTGTACGCTGTCATCCGTTCGAGGTGCGTGGTACCCGTCATGACGTCGGTGTGCATAACGTCTCTCAACTGCTTCAGGATGGAAACGGGCGAATCTCGCGAATCTTAGCCTCTATCCCGCTCATGATGGACGGACTCCCGCCTCTATACATCTCCCTTCTGCAGCGCGGCGTGTATTACGACGCAATTAATCAGGCAAGCATCCGAGCGAGACATACATAATCACTAATCGTTTGTTGCAGGCTTACGGCGGTGACCATCGGGCCATGGTTGAATGCATACTTCAAGGCACGGAGGAAGCGCTCGACGCTGTAGTTAATCAATCACCCACGTAAGGCCGCTGAAGTATTCTGTGCAACCGTTTGTATACTACATTGGAGAGCAGCCGTTCCTTCAATCGGCAGGAGAGGGCAAAGCCCTTGTACCACTGAACAAGTTCCGGTTATCCTCTCCAAATCCTATCGAGGGACATGGAAACCTCCGCCCTCGTGTTTATGATATGATTCTCGGACTCAAGGTACACGGCTTGGGGTGTGTGTGACACAGATGAGCGGACTTCTCCGACACGTGGGAAAGACTACTTCCCCGCGGAAATGTTGACAATGTGTCTCGAGCGCAATTCTCACCCTTGCCTTCCTATGACAGTAAGTAAGAAATATTGATATTGACTAGTCGCGCGGAGACGAGAGCGACATGAGAACGGAACGACACGACCTGGGACAAGAAAGTCAGCGAACACAGTCAATGGACAGGGGGATGGTGGGTCATATTAGATCAAGACATGCTCATGAGGTCCCCACTTCGGAGCGAGTGCTCGGAATACGTGTGGGGTCCTTCGGACCACTTGCTGTAATCATGCGACGAGAAAAGAAGTTGGACTGACCATCACGCGGGCCTGGGAGTTGGTAGACGTCGACCGGGGAGAGTCAACGGAGGAACAGGCAACGATATGCGGGTTCTGACTCTGGCCCACCACTGCAATCCCCACGCCTGGAACAGACCAAACGTCGCGGACGCGAGCCAATACGTCAAAACGGACTAGAAACAATGCTCAACGCCACGTTTCCAGACGTAGGACGACGCACCCCCGGGGCAACCATGCCAATTATGATTCGGAAAATAGCTGAGGACCTCATGAAGGATCCTACAAATGATCCAGGGCTGATCTTGAACAGCTTCCTCTTCTGCGCGGCCTCTCGAGCGCGCTCGTCGCGCTCCAGCCTCTCGAGCATCTTCTCAGGCGAGAGGAACCAGCGCGTCGAGTCGGCCGTGGCCATGGTGACCATTCCAAGCGCTATAGGCATGACATATGTTGCGTCGGGGTGCGTGAGTGCGGTGAGCGTCAAGAAGGCTTCGCTATCGAGCGGCGTCGGCGGCATCGCGGCAGCGCCAAAGACGAAAGTCAAGGGAAGGAAGACGGCGAGTTGGGACAGGCCAGCTATGACCATTATCTTCATGGGTGCGCAATCTAACGCCTTGAAGAGCTCTTTCTGTCGGGCTTGCATCTGCCAGACGGGCGGGGGTCAGATTCGTGCCGTCTTGGAGGGATGGGACGCACCATAGGCCTTATTCTCGCTTGAAGCCATGCGATCTTCGCGTCATTGTCCATCTTGTCTACGCCGGGCTCGAGCTTCAAGTCGCGCTGCGCACGGTGCTTCATGTCTATCATATTGCGCTTGAACTCGGGCGCGAGGACGTCTTCAATGACGAAGGATTTCTTTTTCGCCTGTACGCGCGTCTCGAATCAGCTAGGCGTGTGGGATGCGACGCGCAGCGACGAACCCATATTGATACAGGCAGGACGGCGAGGCGAGACACGACCGTGATGAGGATGATTGTGCTGGCATACGGCGGCCAGTCTGTGGGGTACGGCAGCGCCAGAGACAGGTCTATGAACTGGTCTGCAGCGGCCGCGAAGTGTTCGACGATGAGAGTTCGACGCTGCGGCCGTATGGGCGTCGTCTGAAGTCGCCGTCTCGTCGCGGCGCGGAAAGCATTACGGGCAAGCATCGAGACCGCGTTTCGCTCTCAGCCGCTGCACGCGTTTTGCAAGATACTCTCAACATCCGCGACTCAGAACACGCAGTATACAGGACACGCAAAGCAAATGCAATGAGGGCAAAACATATATCCTCGGGAGCATACAGGAAGCATGTCATAACCTAAGGTCTCGCTCACATCACACCCGCTTAGAAGACAAGCTGAGGAACAAGTCAGTACGCACTCGGCATCGTCAACGGCAACATCGCATACCTGGTGCGGGAACTGGCCCTTGGACAAACCCCAGCTCGCCTTGAGGTATTTTTCGAGGTTTGCGGCCTTCTTGACGCCGGCAAGGACGGCCGCGTCTACGGCCTTTTGCTCCGAGGTCTTGGCCTCTGGCAGAGGCTCCTTCGCCACCGGCTTGCCGTTTGCGAAGAACTCCTCCTCCGCGGACGCGCGCGAGCCCTTGTTCTCCTTTGCAAAGAACGCATCGTTGATCTTGTCCGAGAGCTGCACAGAGTTTAACACGCGGTGCAAAGCAGAGGCGATAGAACCGCACCGAGAGCTCCGGGATGTCGACCTTGGTAGAGGTGGCGATAACGTAGGCCTGGTTGACCCGGCGGAGGGGAACGCCGTTGACCTTGTAGGGGCCGGTGACGAGGAGGAGGCCAGAGTCGAGCTGCTTGAGGAAGACGACGCGCTTGCCGCGGAAGCGACCAGCGAGGAGGATGAGGACGGTGCCGGGGGTGATGGCGGACCGCAGCTTGGTGGGCTTGGCCGTCTTGCGCGACACCTTGGGCTTGCGGACGTCCTCTGCCGGGTAGAAGCGCGCAGCCTTGGCCGTCGGGACGCGTCGTGTCGAGCCGTTCTTGTCGCCCTTGACCTCGACCTCCTTGAACGCCGGGACATCCTCGGCAGCCTTGGGCGCGCCCGTCTTGCGGCCCTTGTACAGTTGGCGCTTCGAGTACGCTGCGGAGCGCGACAGGCGACCGACACCGGGTACGAGCTCCTTGGCCATCTGCGCGCGCACAAGTCAGCACCCAGCTCGCAATTTCCACACTCGCGACCGCGCCAGCGCAGAGTCTCGTGCAGCCATGTCTGGGACGACGTCGCGGACGTGCTCGAGGGTGCGGGACGCGGTCGGCGGCGCACTCACTATTTGTTGATCTTGAGGAAGGAAAGCGAGGAAAGCGGAATGGATAAGGTTGCTTCCGTCCGCCCTTCCAACATTCCGGAGCCACCGCCGACACTCTCGACATGAAGCTCACGGCGCAAAATAGTGACCGTATTGTCATCGTTAATGAAGAAGTCCCCTCAACCGCAGCGAGGGAACTATACACAAGCCTAGTACAATCCCTCACCGTTGAGCTGGAATAAGACCTAGCAGCTCTGTATAGAGCCAGCCAGTAACTTACTGTGGGTTGTATGAGAGACATATCTCGAAGGAGGACGCGGGCGATTCAGACGTCGACGACTTGCGCGTTGTAACGGGCGCTTATTCCGTGACGCACGTTCGGCGCTCGCTCCGGATGTGGCTCTCTCCCTCTTCCTCTTGCCAGCATGTCCGGAGACGAGAAATGGATGGTATGGCTCGATATCGGTGCGTGTATCCACACTCGACTATTTGAATCAACTCTCAGACTTGGGCTGTAGACAACACGCTCTACCCAGCGAGCACGCGCATCGCAGAGGCCATGACGCAGCGCATACACGCCTTCTTCGTCTCGCTCGGTCTGCCGGATGACGAGGCCCACAAGCTGCACATGCACTACTACAAGGAGTGAGCTCTCCAGATCCCATGAACGCCGTCTTCAAGTTCTGACCCCTGTGGCAGGTACGGACTCGCGCTGAGAGGCTTGACGCGGCACCACGACATAGGCACGCACCGTCTATTCGGTCCGTAGTGTATTCGCCAACGCCCACTAGACGGTCTCGAGTTCGACAAGGCGTGCGACCAGACTCTGCCCCTGGAGCAGGCGCTCGCCGCCGACCCTGCCGTGCGCAAGCTGCTCCAGGACATCGACCGCTCCAAAGCGCGCGTCTGGGCACTCACGAACGCCTACATCACGGTAAGGCCACAGACAGCCCCAACCATGTCTGGTATGCTTACGGCCCCCACAGCACGCCAGTCGCGTACTGGATATCCTGAACCTGCGTGACCAAATCGAGGAGATCATCTACTGCGACTACTCGAATCCAACGTTCTCTTGCAAGCCTGAGCCCGAGTTCTTCACCGAAGTACGCCTCCCTCTTCCTAGGCCTTTGACACTCGATACAAACAACCACTCGATAGGCCATGAAAAAGGCGGGAGTGACAGACAACTCGCGTTGTCTCTTCATCGACGACAGTCTGCCGAACTGCCGCGCCGCGAAGAAGCTCGGCTGGCACCACGTCGTCTGGTTCTGCGAGGACGGCCGTGCGGGAGCGCACATGCACGCAGCCCCCATGGAGAATCCAAAGGCCGCAGAAGGCGTCGACGCCGTCATCAGCTCGCTCGAGGAACTGCGCGATGTCTGGAGCTTCATCTTCACCGACAAGTCGTAAGCGTCAATGTGTCTACTAGATATGATATACACTGTACAACGTCAGTACGTACAAGTACAAATGTGAGCAAAGTGTACAACAGCACGGTGTCCCAGCCAGGATCAGAACAGTGTCACGGATAGTACATGCTCAGAGTCGGCAACCTCCAATACGACACCCTCGAAACCCATCAGCCCTGGAGAGGATTCGATGAGCCACGAAGAAAGGTAATGGTGGTAGGCATACGCGTTGTAGATGGCAGTGCAATGGCGTCGTCCTCCGAACGATCGTACAACATTGATAACGGCGGCTGTTCTCGTGCGTTGGGAGCCAGAAAGGTCGTGATCTCGTCGATCTACGCAGCATGAGACGGCTCGTAGGATGTTATCGGTATGCGAACCTTTGAAACGAAACTTGGCCCGGGTTCTAGTCCCTGTCAGTATGAGTGACGAGTCATACGGACTCGAACCTACCAGAGCTGCCATCTTCATGACCAAACTCCCATGGACATCGCTTATGACGTTGGAACATAGGCGAGCCGGGCTATAGGACGTGTAAGCGGGAGAGATTTATTGCAGGTGACTCACTATGTTTGAATGCAGTACGATCTTCTTGACGATGTGCGTCTTGCCCGATATCAAGAAGTCCATGCCGTGCTGGAGGTAGTTATAAAAGTCTTGCAGACCGTGAGTACTAGTGCAGGCTTCGCGCGGGTCAAGGATAATGCACGCAACGCACAATCTCCAGAGGCGTCGTCAGAAGGGGACTTCGGCGCAGCGTGGATGCTCATACGATCGTCTTCCTTGTAGTAGACACGTAGCGGCGTGCCGACGTCCACTGTGAGATCTTGCGCTGTTGTCTGGCCGAGTTTGACGTGGACGGGGTCGCTGGAGCGGGGATGCAGGTAGAGCGTGACGCCTTCGCGGACCTGCATGCAGTGTGAGACTCGTCTAGTGCTGCAAGCAGACACACGTGGATGACGGCGCGCGCAACGTCCCCGAGCATGGGTGCGCACTCTGCGACCTCGTCCAGCGCGTCACGCTCCTCCTTCTGCGTGACGACGACGCGGCGCACTTCGAGCATGCGGTCGTCACCCGCGACCGGGCTGGATGAGACGACGGCCTTGAGCGCCTTGCCTTGCTCGCCGTCCTCCTCGAACCCGAACCATATGCCAGGATAGCGCATCGTCTCGCCCTGGTATGTGGGACCGAAGACGGTGCCGACGACCTTCTTGCGCAGGACGACGTCGCCACCGTCGTTGCCCGCTGGCGACCAGCTCGAGATGATCTGGTCCTTGTAGCGCAGCGTGAGCGGCGGCGACGCGCGGAGACGATGTATGGAGATCATGCTGAGGCGTTGATGGAGCGGGGAGAAGAGCAGGTCGATGTGGGCGGTGCGGAGGATGACGGGCGAAGTGGCTGGCGAGTCGACGTCCCACTGCACGTCGACCTTGGGATACGACGTCCGGTCCTCGCGCAGGACATCGATCACGTGCCACAGACTCTGGCCGAGCTGGAAGGCGCCAGCGCCGACGCCGGGACGGAGGTCGAGCTGGAGTCGGTACATGCGGCTGACGAGTTCCCAGGCTGAGGGAGGCGCGTCAACAACGCCAAACGCCGCGCTGACCTTGGAACCGCGACATGAACGGCGCACAGACACAGGGCAACCGCGCGCTCATACTCAAAGTGCGCGCCCCAGACACGCGTCCTGGCTCGCGTTCTGACTGCGGCAGGCGTTCAGCAAGTACGGCCTCAAGACCATCCGGCCCGACGCGCTCACGTTCCTCGAGGAGCTCATCGACGAGTATGACATCGACGAGGACGCGATTCCGGCCTCCATGGAGCTTCTGGCAAAAAACTATCTCCTGCAAGAGGGTGTGTGCGCGCTGGAATGTCGCGTGCTGGGTGCTCATCGGCAAGCGCAGACCAAACAGGGTTCGTGTCCAAGGCCGTGCTCTCAAAGGTGTACGAGGCCATGCAAGACCAGGGAGAGAAAGAGTTCGACCAGTTTGACCCCGAGACCGACGTCGACAACCATCTATTCTTTGTGGACGCGTTCGAGATGCCGTGGTGGCAGTATTCGCTGGAGCGTCAGACATTTGAGAAGTGCGTTTCACTCTCAACACCATTGTCTCTCAGACTGACAAATGACTTGCACCTTAGATCTGCAGCAAAGCCTACGATCTCAGGGTCTCCCGAGAACAGGGCGCGCATGTATCGGGACCGTCTGCAGATCATTCGACGTATCATCCTCAGAAACGAACACTTCGCTCCCGCAGCATTCCAGTCGCGAGACAGACTTGCACCTTTAAAAGTGCGAAACCTGCCCTGTTATATTTGCCCAAGTATTGACATCATGTAGTTGCGCTCGACGAAGGACTTGCTTGGACGCGGAGGCGACGACGAGCAGTTCATGCTGTTCGGCATGCTCGCATATTCTCCCGACGGCAAATTATGTTTAGAAGACTTGGACGGGCGCGTGGAGATGGACATGACCAATGTGGTACGTGCCTTTCATCTTGCAGTGTGCAGTGTCCTCAGGCATGAGTAGGAACCAAGCGAGGGCTTGTACACCGAAGGTTGCATGGTCATGGTCGAAGGCATATACACCGATGAGGAAATCCTAGTCGTGCACGCGATCGGTCATCCGCCGTGTGAAAAGCGAAAACGAGCTAGGTGAGCATCTTGAATCAACGCGCCCGTTTCGCTTGCTCATCGCCGCAGAGAAATTGACGGCCACTTCGACTTCCTCGGCAAGGGCGCAACCACATTACTGGAGGATGTGCGTCTCACTCCATCCATATACGCTAAATACTCATGACATGCTAGTCGTCTTGGGCCGCGCGGATGAAAGACTTCGAGCACGTCACTTTCGTCGTTATTTCCGACTTGTGGCTGGATGAGCCTCGGATACTCGGCGCCGTGCGACAACTTCTGGAGAAGTGTATAGCGATGGCGTGGATACCGAAGGTCTTCATTCTATGCGGTAGCTTCACGAGCAAAGCTGTCCAAGGCAGCGGAAAGGATCTCCAACGGTATCAAGGTGTGTTGCAGTTTCAGCGCAGTGAACCTTCTCGCTCAACACGATTCAGATGGCTTTGACGACCTGGCAAACATTATTTCATCGTATCCAGACTTCCGCGAGACCCACTTCGTCTTCGTTCCCGGGCCATTGGACCTCTGTGGGTCGACCGTATTTCCTCGTCCGCCAATATTGCCCTCCTTCCTTGGCCGTCTGAAGGCGAAGGTTCCGAAGGCGCACTTCATGTCGAACCCGTGCAGGATCAAGGTCTTTGCCCAGGAGATCGTCATATTTCGGGAAGATATGATGGCGAAGATGCTGCGAAACCTCATAACACACAAGAAAGGAGTGTCGGACGCTGATTTGAAGAAATACGTTCGTAAATGGGTTCCTCGGCCTTGGGATCCTTACTCATGAGACGTCGCAGCTCTTCCAGACTATACTGGACCAATGTCATCTATCTCCCCTCCCGCAAAACGTACAGCCTATCCTTCCCGAGTTTGATCATGCTATGAGACTCTATCCACTCCCAACAACAGTGAGTCCTTCCGTTCGTTCGAAGCTACATCATCTCAACTATGTGCAGTTGATATTAGCAGATAAATATCAAAGATACGAGGAGAACTACGAAGGGTGTCACGTATTCAACCCGGGGAGTTTCTTAGGAAGCTCGTTCGGGTTCTCATCATACTTTCCTCATAACGTCACGACAGAGGCATCGTACGTACTTACTTTATCTCACGCCACAACGCCAGGCCCTGATATTACACTACTTGCAGAGAACTTATGGAGGATGACTGACTTGCTGTACTGCAATCTTGTACCTGCCTGTATTTGTATTTAGACTTACGTTTTTGCGCGATCCGGTCAGTCGGCGTGCGGATGAAAATCTTGCCCGTGCCGCCATCATCTTGTCCTCGTACGCCGAGCGCTGAGTGCTCTTCGTCGCACACCACTACTCTAGACGCGACTCGCTCGCGCGTTCGCTCGTACGCGTGCTGTAATCACCCGGAAACGGTCTTCGTCACCGCGCCAGCATGCAGGTCTGGCTCAGCTATCCGCTCTACATACTCGGCCTCTTCGCGTTCGGGCCCGCTGCAGACCAGGGCGCACTCGTGTCTTGGACGCTCCAGCTGCTCAGGCTTGTCTTGTTTCTGCTCGTCACGCGCCGCTTCATCGCGCCTTTCATCCTTGCAAAGCTCTCGAACCGTATCCGCGTTCGCAGCATCAGCCTGCGCTCCGTGCGCGGCCTGTATTACAAGCAGGGCGAACTCGTCTGGAACGTCGACCGCATAGGGCTCGCGTACCACCGCCCGACGAAGGAGCGCCCGCGCCGCTTCGCTATCCAGGTCGAGGGCTTGCGCCTGAATGTGCAGCATGTTCCCGGCGCGGCGCACAACAATGCGGCGACGCACAGCACAGCGGCCATACACAAGCGACTCTCCTCGCTGTTCATCCCACCGCCGACTACACCTGTCGTCGCACATCCCAACTGGCGTTCCAGCGCGCTCACGCCGCTCCGGTTGCTCGCGCACGCGCTCGATCCATTCGCTCGCCCGATGTTGCGCATGCTCTTCCTCGCCGGCTTCCGTATTCTTGTCCGCTGCCTGCCCGCACTCACGCAGGTACTTGAATTCGAGATGGATTCAGCGGTCGTCAGCTTCGAAGTCCTGCGCGGCGCCCACGTACGCGTCTCCGGTGTCACGGTGTCCACGCAGGTGCAGTTCGAGGGGCTCGAGACCATACGCGGCGCAGCAGCAGACGAGGCTGTCCGCGGGTTTGCGTTCGGCAACTTCGCGGGGTGGAATACGCGCGTACGCGCCAGCGCTGGTCGGCTCTGGGACCGGGGCTGGGGCAATACCCGTGGCGCGGCCTCGGTCGCCGTGAAGATCGGCGAGGTTGTCGGGTCGACTCAACCCTTGGCCCTCGACGGCTTTGTCGAGTCGCCGCTCGAGATTCGGCCGTCGAATGCTGTCCGCAAAGGCACCTTCTTAGCTATTCGGTGTCCAGTTGACTTGCGCGCGGCTTTACGGTTCGATCCTCGTCGCGTCAAAGTCGACCGGCATTCTTTGGACATGTCGGTGGATGTAGCAGGCATAGAGGTCATGGCAGACGTGTTGCAGGCTCTCGTTGATCTGGTCGAGGAGGCGCAGCGAGCTGGACCTGGGCAGGAGTACTTCTCGACAGGAAGGAGCTTCTCTCCTCCGACCTCCCCACTATTAGGCGCTTGGAAAGAAATGGTGTGTTCAGTTGTCTTACTCCTTGCTTGATCTGAACCTTTCATAGAACAGTCGCGGATCTCCCAATGTCCCTGTTCTTCCAGGCAAGAAGAAACCGTCGGGTTTGAAGGTAAGCGAGAAAAGCTCGTGGTATCTTTGCTGACATCATGTAGCGTCTCGCGCCTTTCCTGAAGAATGTCAGGATTGGTCTACAATCTGTGACGACCACATTCCGAACGCCGGAGACCGCGTACTTGTACCGCTTGTCGCTCGACAGTTTCACTGTACAGGCGCGCTTGAGCACACCAACCAGCAACCGCTTGCACCAGCGGTGGCTGGGCTCGACCAACTCTCAAGACTGCGGGGAGGGCGTCGTGTTCGACGTGACGACCGATCTCCGGACCTTGGCTCTCGAGCGCTCAGAGGGGCCCGGCGTGTCTGACATGTGGACGCCTCTCGTTGCTGTTACTCGCATTGATTGTCGCACCCTCATTACCGACGTCGTCTTCGGTGTTAAGTCCCGCAACCGAATCTTTGCCGGCGATCCCAATTCGGCCTTCGTCGTGTGTGAGCTCATCGTCGACAACGTCTCCGTTACGGAACGCATCGATGCTGTCAACGAGAGTCTAGCTCAAGCCGAACTCGCGGCTCCACGCCCGACCACAAAGCGGACTGCTCTTCCGTCCCAGGATATGCCTCGGATACGCGTCGACCTTTTGGTTCGCAATGTAGACCTCGTTCTTCTACGACGAGCCGACAACGTTACGGACGTTGAACTCGCTGTGCACACGCGGACGGAACGGTTTGAGTTTCATGCCGAGACGATGTTCGTCCCGGATTGTGCGTCGAAATCGTTCAGCGCCTCAGCACCAGTCCTGTCGGAGCCAAGTCCCCTCTCAAAGCTTCGCTTCAACGGCACGGCTATCTTGCACCCCGTCTTCACGCGGATGACGATCCAGGGTCTTCCCGAGCACCTCATTGAGGTTGCTCAAGAACCGTTCATCTCTTTGGACAAGGTCGAAGTCTTCGTTTCTGGCGACGCCTACGCACTGCCGACCGAGGACGTCGCCGTCGTTAACACAGCCTCCGTCATGGCCGACATCAGCTGCGTTTCCGACGCGTTGTCCATCGAACTGTGGAACCCTCACCGAGTCGACGCTCTTGCCAAGTTAGTCTCGTCTATCAATGTCAGCAAGCAGCCAAAGACGATGACGACGGCCAAGGCGCCGTTGGATATTCTTCCTTCTGGCGTCAACGCCCGAGCGTCCGTCGGCGAAATTCTCATTATCGTGACCGGGCCCGACCTCAATCCGGACTGTCCCCTCGAGCTCAGTCGCGGGCTGGCGGTCAAGAGCAGCGCCTCGCTATCGTACTGTTTCATGCAACCTTCGCACTCCGAGCGTACGCGTAGCCAGAGGCTCAGGACTGGGAGCAATCGACAACGGCTTGGTCTACAGGAGGATCTTTTGGTACAAGCTGTCGCAAAGGCTAATGCCCAAACATCCCCCGACGACCTAGTTGCTCTTGTCCACATGATTGTCTGGCAGACATCTTGCCGTGTAGCCGTTGCCACCGAGGTCGCCGCGGACCATGAGAATGCTGCGAACACCTTCCGACTACCGCACTCGCCAAACGGACCTGCCGTTGTATCTGCGCCTATGATTGTCGGCCGTATTGCCCTTCAAAGGAAGCATCAGCGCGCTCTCTTCGATTCGCAGCGACACGCCGATACCTGCGATGCTCAAGTCATACTCTCGCGCCTGGCTGCCACGTACAATCTACTCAACGTGTACTGCGCCCTTCTGGCTGCTGACACACTGCGCAAGCTTGTCCCGAAGCGTTCTGCCACAACGTCCAAGCCACCGAGCCAGCTCCAGGTCTCACTACGCTTGTCCATCGAGGTGTTCGACATGTTCTTCGGCCTGGCGCGCGGGCAACGCGTCTTCTTCCGCGTCGAGAGCATATCTGTGGAGAAGTTCGCGAAGGTGTTGCGAGCACGCTTCCACGCTCTCAAGGCCTTTGTGCCATCTGTCACGCATCCGGAAGACGCTACCTCTGCAGTGCAGTGGGACGAACTCGGTCAACTCAAAGCACTCTCCGCCTCAGTTACCGAAACCGATGCTCGGGAACGAGACATTGCCGTCGCAGCTGATTCGCTCTGCATACGCGTAGCGTCAGGTTTCAAGATCTCTGACCTGATTCTGGACATCGGAGTCGCTGTAAAGGCAGTCAAGCACCTCTACGCGATGGTCGCTCTGGGCACATTCCTTGATCATCCGCCGCCCGAAGCTGAGGGCGCAAAGGTCGTTCCGAATATCCAAATCCGCGTCGAAACGGTGGTGCTGGAAGTGGAGGACCTTGTCCTGGATCGCAAGCTCAATCTCATCTGGCAGGCTGGGTCTCTCGCCCAGCCCGTACGTCTCGAACGTGAAGCCGCCTTCGATGCCAAATGCGCTGCTATTCTCCGCGAGGGGTCACCAAATCCCCTCGTGAACCTTGGATCCAAGGGTCGCTACAATTTCAGCGCTAAACATACGGTCTCCATCGCCGACGCCCGTGACCGCCTGAATATGCTTCACTCGCTGAGTTGGGCCCGTCGTTTCAACCAGTCACGGACGGAGCAGATTCGGTTTGAGGAGCAGGCGGCGAGGCGCGTCCGCACAGTTTCCTCGTCCTCGGAGAGTGTATGGCCGATTCAGCGGCGTCACCAGGACTTCTCCACGCCGCTCATTCGGCTTCAAATCGCTGGCCTCGACCTTAAGCTCTCGCAGCCCTCGTTTGAGCTGTCAGCCCTCCCAGACGTCCTTCACGACTTGGGCAACGGTATGCCTCGCGACATGCAGTACACCCTCCTCATCCCATTGCATCTTGAGGCGTCTTTTAAGCACGGCACTGTGCAGTTGCGAGACTATCCCCTCCCACTCTTGTATGTCCCTCAGCACCCCGCAGAACCGGTCGCCGCCTTCGAGTTTTCTACGGACCTCATCATCGCCGAGGAGATTGGGCCCGCCTTCTCTACGAAGTGGGTACAATGTCCCGTCGTGCCTGCAGATTCGGGTATACCAGGTGCTCATCCCCTGCTGTTTGCGGTGCCGAAGACTGCAATGCCTGTCAAGACCTACGCACGCCCGACGGTTCGTGTCCTCACGACGGAGACGACACATATCAGCTGGGGCGTCTCGTACTTGCCTGTCATGCAGGAGGTGCTTCGCTTTGTAGACACCCTCACGACGCCACCTGACGACAACGCTAATCCGGTCGGGTTCTGGGACAAGCTGCGTCTCGTTATGCACTGGCAAGTGCGCGCGTCATTCACTGGCCCCGTTCGATTCGTCCTGAAAGGTGAGATCTTTGGAGATGCCTAGACTGTTGGACTAACAGGATATAGGCTCGCGCGACCCTCATAGCATCATTGGAGCTGGTGCAGGCTTTGGCCTCAGCTGGCAGGGCGGCACTGAGGTTACTGTTGGGTACACGGATGAGGCGCAAGAGCTCGTTCAAGTGACCAGTGACACGATGCAACTCATCATTCCCGAGTAAGCATGTTCACAGCACGCATGCCAGCGCTCACCGTAGTATCACACAGTCTTCAGCGATTTACTACGAGAGACCCTAGGAGGGCTGCGGGAACTGGTGACACGAACTCACAGAGCGCTAGCCGTTCCGGTACGCAAAAGGTCTGCGCAAAATTCACCAATGGAGTCCGGATGGGTCTTGGCTTTGTGTTCGAACGAACCTGCGCGCCGAAATGTGCCGACTGTCCCGAAGATCCTTTTTATCGCAAGTGTCGACTCTTCGACTTCAAGCCTCATTACCGGGTGCAGACAAGAGCAAGCAGCGCCAGCGATGTTCGTTCATGTCTTGATATCTCAGTTCAGCGGTTGGCTAATCTCTCGGCGTGCAGGGACGCGATTCATTCGAGGGGTTCCGTTCAGATTTCATCCACATGTCATTTTCGCTCACTACGCCGACCATGCCTACGCCAGGTCGACACGGCGGGCATAACAACATTTACCTCAGCCCTCTCGCCTTCCAGCACTTCTGGCACTGGTGGGACTTGTTCGACAACAGCATGTCCCTGCGCATCCGTCAAGGAAAACTCTTTCCAGACAATGTGAAGGAGACCAAGAAGTTCGGCCGCTTCATCGCCACGATCAAGTATCGGTTCTACATCGAGAAGTTGTTCATCACCCACATCTACCAGCATGACACGCGAGAAGCCTGGACCAAGGGCGAAACGCCTTTTATTGGCGTCAAGGCGTTCATGCAGTCGTTCCACGCCGACCTGCACCAGTCCACTCAAGAGATCTCCCTGCGACGTGCTGGCAAGGATGCGGTCGTATCCAAGCACAAGAAGTTCAACGCCGTAGAAGTCGTCATAGCTGGTCTGGAGCTGCGCGCGATGGCGGCTGTCTTCGCCGAGCCGCACAAGCAGCTCATCACTTTGAAGCGTGCCTCTGACGAGTCCTTGCGCCCGTGGGACGACATGGAGCCTCATGACGTCCGCTCTCGCTGGGTGGATCTGGACGACTTCGTCGAACTCATGTGGAGTGCAGCGGACAGGAAACCCCGAATCTATCTGTCGCACCTTGCATCGTGCCCACGATTCATGTTCTCCAAACAAGCTGCATGCCGCGAGCCATGGGTGCCCCAGAGTACCATCCACGGGGTCGCTGAGTCTTCAGCTGTAAGCAAGTTCGGGACGGAGCACTCGCATCTGTGCTTTCTGGGGAAAGAACCATGTAAGCAGATCCAGCGATTTTCGTAGCTCTACTGACCATCACTAGCTGCAAAGCAAACGCAGATGGATCTCGCGTCGCAGCGCTTGCAGCACCTACTGGGCGAGCGGTTCCAGCTTTCTGCTGCGAAGAGCGCCACGGACAGTCCTACATCCCTCAGCAGCGTTGAAAGGGTAGTCGATTCACCGGTGAGTTCGCGTGACTTCCACGCATGCGATGCTGACGCAAGTACAAGACCGACTCTGTGCTCACCCCCGAACAAAGCCTAGACAAGAAGATTGAGCTACTGCAAGAATACATAGAGCAGCTCAACCTAGATTCGCCAGACGCCACGGGACAAGTCTACTACGTGGCTGCTGACAGCGTCGATTCCTCCGCCTGGGCAGAATTCGGCAACGTGTACCACGTTCACAGCCCAAATATCTTCGTCAACAACTCTAATCGCAACGTGCGTAACGCCATATCGAGCTCGTTAGTTGGCATGGAACTGACGACGCGTCAGCTTTTGCTCACGTACTACCAAGCGTCGAGGAAAAGACGTGGGTTCGAGTACCATATGGCCACCCGTGCCGTCAAGTTCTTGCACGACTTGGCGGTCGAGGACAGCACGCGTGGGGACGGCGAAGGCGCGAAGGGGCCGTGGACCGCTGTGGGCGGGGCACAAGCCGCTGTTGATGTGTTCCGCAATTTGCTCATCGCCGAGAAGACCAGCACCGAGGATCACTCGCGCGATGTGCATGAACCTTTCAGCCCCGAAGATCCTTTGCGCGGATGGTCGGACGGCGTAGCGTTGTCCAAGAGCCATTACTGCGTCCTCTTCAAGCCGCAGTTCGTCCTCCAGAGCCAGAAGATTGACGACGCCTGTGTTGTGGTTACCGCTTCGGATATATCGCTGCAGAATTTCCTAGTCATCGACATTCAGAACCAGGACGATCCCGTAACAGGTCATATCATGAACAGGTCAGATTTGCACTCCCTTCTACCCGCAGCACGCTGATCTCATTCTAACTTAGAAACCATGCTGCCGTCAACGGACTTCAGGTGTTTTCTCCGACGACGGCGCTGCAACCACTCGAGGCGCGTAAACGATTATCGCACAATGTGCCTCTAGAGGTCCTCGTCGACTACCGCTGCGAGTGTAACGACTTCGACCGTCTCGTTCCGCAAACGGAGGCAGTGTTTCACTATGACAAGTTCAATCGCAATCGTCCTCGCGCAAGCGCCTCCACAGACGTGCCGTCTCATATCGCACACCAAATGGTAAGTTCGAACTTGTCCCAGGAGCCCTTTCTCATGTGCTGCAGGACTTGGTCGTTGTCAACATGCCGCGTTTTTCGGTCGCTGCGAAGTGCAAGAACTTCGAGGCTATATCATCAGTCGTCACAGACCTCATCCTGTTTTCGGATCCTGCGCACAAGTCGCGGGTAGAGCGACTAGAGACGTTCATCTTCAGCTACGACTTCACGGATCTAGACGGCGCTGCTGACCTTGTGGCGAAGTTGCAAGCTCGTATCCGCCAGCTTCAGGTGATTGAGCGCGGATATGTAGCTCGTACCGACATTCTGGACGCAACGGAGCGCCTCGATCTCCTCTCGATACACGCACAGATTTTTGTGCTTGCAGAGGAGCTCAACCTCGTCTTCGACGCTATCGCCATGGCGCAGGACCAGAACAGTGATTTGCACGAGGATCAGCAGTCTGCGCTCAAGCTCGTCGTCTCGTCAAAAGAGATATCATGGCACATGCTGGACGACCGCGCTTCGTTGCTCGCGAAACTTGAAGTTCTGGGCGTCGTATTCTCGTGGCTCAGCAAGCAGGATGGGTCTACCAGTAATGACCTCGTTCTGAAGGACGCCCGCGCCTTGCACAGTTCTCCGACTGCTCTGTGGCCAGAAATCCTCATTATGCATGACCAGCCAGCGAATCATCCGATGGTTAAGGTAAGCCATGAGGCCTGCAGCTCGTGCAGGAGGCAAAGCTCATCGCGCTCTAGGCCAAGCAGTTTGCTCACGCAGTCTGGTCGGTCCTACCACCGGTCGGTGGGATTCCCATCTACCAGAACTTCCAGCTGGACCTGCATCCCATACGGTTGCAAATCGAAGCAGAGATCGGACGTAAGCTCCTGGAATACGTATGGCCCGCCCGCCGAGCCCGCAACGGCACGCAACTACTGCTTGTCGACGACGGCCTTGAGGAACCATCGACAAACGATTCATCGACGACGACGTTGGATCGACAGAAGGCACGTCAAGATACACTGAGTGTACACGGTCTTCGTGAACGGGGCTTGACAAGGCCGAGGTCACACAACAACTTGCGAGTGCAGGCGCGACCGACCTTACACCGCTTCAAGTCGTCCACTGCGCTCAACGACATGAACGACGGGTCCAAGTCCGACGACGACCGACGGCCAGTGAAGCGCGCCACTCGTGTAGATCAAGAGATCGATGCTGCTGCCATGCGAGCACGGAGTACTCAGCAGAAGACTTTCTTCCGCGTTCATATTCCTCGGTGTGTGTATGTATATGCGTGGATACCGTTACGCTGACCATGTCGTAGAATTCATGTGCTGCTCTCCGCTCGGGTACGCCTGACGATGCTTCGGTATTCCAGTCTGACCCTCTCAACAGAGCGACGACTTCTTCTGCAACGAAGCTCAACTTTACACGAACGAGATTAACATTAATAACAAGACTACCAGTGTACGTGCAATGCTCGCGCGTGCTCTGCATCTTACATTCCGCAGTTTGAGGACATGGTTACCCAGTACATGCCCGCAGTGCCGAACTGGAAGGGCTGGGTTAGGCTTGTATGGTCGCAGGATGTCATCCCCGTGCTCCCCGTCGCCAAGGAGCTCTTCGCAAAGACGAAATGGGGAAGCAAAGCTGCCGCGTCGCAGAAGAACCTACTGCGCAGCGGAACGACCATGACGAGTCCGACTCCAGTGCGTCAAGGCTCGAAGCACTTTTGGAACCGGAATCGCAAGAACAGCGAGGAGGCGGATCATTCGAGTCGCCCGCGCTCGCGCAGTCGTCCACGGACAGACAAGCATCGACATGACAGTTCTCCTGCGCCTCATCCACGGCACGACAATATCATCGTAAGCTTGGATTGCCAGCCACCTTGCGCTTGGCTCACTCTACTGCAGATCTCTGTGCAGGAACCTTCACCAAGCGTAGACCGTAGCTTTCCGTAGTGCGAGCGCACTTTGCTATCCCACCCGTATATGTATCGTTATATGTATTCAGTACCGCAATAGACCATCGTAATACTGTACCAGAGCACTGCACGCAGTTGCAGAAGGGCTGCGCAGTTTTCTTCGGATGCCTTGCGGATCCTAGTCGCTGCGCCGCGCCCCTGTTCCTTTTGGGTAAGATTACCGCGGGGATAGCCCACTCCACGGCCGCTGTATCCCTGCTTTCCGCCATGTCTGTGCGCGTGCGCAACCGCGGGTACTCTGTGCTCGACACGTCCGAGGTCGGGGCAGCTTCACGTGCGCGGCGCGGGTCTGAAGTCGTCGACGGGAGCGCGGCGGCCGACGCGCCTGGCCTGGTGTCTCGAACTTTTGGCCCGGCGCGAACATTGCGCCCCGTCCGCGCCTCGCTCCCCAACCTCTTTGGACAAAAGTCAGAGGGAGAACAGGCCAGACGCTCCGCTACCTTCCTCCTCCAGCCTCGCGTCGCCTCTCCCGCTCCCATCGACGCCGACGCCGCGGCCGACCCTCTTTCCCCAGCGCACACGTCGGGCACCTCTACCTCCTCCATGGCTCGCTCTGGCTCCCAACGGCGACGACAATCCACTGGCGTGCAAGAACGGCCGTCGCGCCTGGCTGCGGCACTCGGTGTCTCCACGGAGGAAGAAGTCCATGATCAACAACTCGTCGACCATCTGGACGTAATTGGTGTGCACAAATATCAGCATTTTAACCTGCTGCTCATGCTGTGCCCGCAGATGGTCATGTATCTGTAGTTTCGACTCTCACCAACACGGCCAACTCGATCCTCATCCCTCCTCTACCGTTTTACAATCGTACGCCTACCGTCGACCTTCAGGCCATCACACGTGACGACGCGATGTCTCCGTCTTTGGAAGCGACAACCTCGCAAGAATGCCTTGAAAAGCCCTCCGCAGACCATGAGATTGACCAAGTGCGTTTATCCACATTTATTTGGCCATACTTAACTGGCTTGCTCGCCTAGCATGTTGCGGAGGTACTAGGACACAGAGCAACTCTTAGGAGGCAGCTGTCGGGCTTGTGGGCGTTCCTGAAGACGCCGACTGGGGCGGTGATGGGGATATACGGCTTCCTCGTCGCGTTCTGGGGAGCCGCCATCGTGCTTTTCCTCGGCAAGCTCATCAACCTGCACAACAAAGAGAAGCAGGATATCTGGGTTGAAATATCGTGCCAAGTAGAGAATGGTCCGTGTCTTCCCTTGCCTTCGTCGTTCTCCGCTGACGCTGTCCACAGCGCTGTTCACAATCACAGGTACGCTGCAGTCAAGCTACGGGATCTTAATCTGACATGGCTGAAGGCGTTGGACTCATTCCTTGGGTGCGCAGTAGCAATTTCGCTACAGCTCGTCTAATCATACTATAGAGAGTCATTGACACATACCGCATCGTGCGAATATGGCACTACCAGCGCGTCATTCGCAAGCGGCGGGAGCAACGCGGTCTCCCCCCGCTTTGCGACGAGAACGACTTGCCCGACCCAGTTCTCGAACCCAATCACGTTCACGTCCTGGAAGCGAGGCAACAAGAGCAATTGCAGAAGCGTGAGCTGCTTGACACCTTCAGTTGTGCTGCCTGTCCTCACACGAACTTTAGAACAGGAGAAGTTTCAGAAGAGCCAGACATGGTATCGTCCACATCGGACCGATACGCATAAGGTGTGTCTGTTGCTTTTGTCGTACGCACATATTTACCAGCCTCGCAGGCTTTCCCCATCGGGTACAGACATTCGCTTGTGTCGAGCCGCGTTATTTCTTACCCATTCGTAGCACGGCGTTATGGATCTGTCTCCTCACGGACGGCAACTCCGTCTTCCAGGTACGTGTCAGCCCTGAAGTTCAACCCCCAGCTGAAGGTTTACCCCGCAGTGCATGCTCTGTGGTTGCATGTGGGGCCTCAACCGTTTCGACCGCCCAGCATGGACGACAGGGACCCTTGTTCCCGCAAGTTTCCTCTGCGGTATCGCTGCTGGCGTCCTCATCTGGTACGGTGGCAAGCAGACGAGGAAGACACTGGAAGTCGAGGAGCGCTTGCGGCGCGCGCTGGAACGTAGCGAGGCGACTGCAGTGGAAACGGCCAGCATCCGTGAACTGCGAGAGGCGTATGAGAAGGAGCAGCTGGAGAAGGCGAACGCTCCTGCTTTGGCTCCGCAAGCAGAAGCAGATTATGACGAGGAGGCCGCCATCGGCGCCCGTCTCGTTCACACTGCGCCGCCGTCTGCTGTATCCCTCCCGGAACCCCAGCCTGGTACGAGTGCGGATAAGCACGACGCTGCACGATAGCACGCCATACGGCGTCTTGTACATTTATGGATCAAGTAGACAATATCTTACGGGCATCTGTGGCTCTCACGCACACTGGAACGATTTCGTTACTCGTACAATGCAAATGTATTGCTGATGCTAGATGATGCTAATGCGATGCGATGCGGTGGGATTGTTGAGAATCCTACAATGACAAGAAGAGCTCGACCACAATAAAAATACGATGCGGTGAAGATTCGAGGCCTGACGTGCCATCGTAGTGTATGCGAGTGTGTGGCCTGAGGAGAGGCCAACGGGACAGAGAGAGGGGGTGCAGAAAACAAACCACGCAACCAACCAACACGAAGAAAGGGAATGCGGAGGGACGATGGTGAACCGTCCCCGCCGCGCCTTCAGCTCGTCACGAGCGCTGTTGAAGCGCTGCGAGGAGTCGTGTCAATTTACGCGTAGGTCGCGCGCGCCCACTTGGCGGCGGCGACGACGTTCTCGAGGGATGCCTCGGTCTCCTTCCAGCCACGGGTCTTGAGGCCGCAGTCGGGGTTGATGAAGAGGAGGTCGGGGCTGAGGAGCTCAAGCATGGCCGCGACGCGGTCCTTGATCTCCTGGTCGCCGGGGACACGCGGCGAGTGGATGTCGTAGACACCAGGGCCGATGGAGTTGGAGTAGCCGTACTGCTGGAAGGCAGACAGCAGCTTCATGTCGCTCTTGGACGCCTCGATGGAGATGACGTCCGCGTCGAGGCGCTGGATGGAAGGGAAGATGTCGTTGAAGTCGGAGTAGCAGAAGTGGGAGTGGGTCTGCGTGCTGTCCTCGACACCGGCGGTGGAGAGACGGAACGAGTCGACGGCCCAGGTGAGGTAGTCGTCCCAGTCGACGCGGCGGAGGGGAAGACCCTCACGGATGGCCGGCTCGTCGACCTGGATGGCGAAGATGCCAGCCTTCTCCAGGTCAATGACCTCGTCGCGGAGCGCGAGAGCGAGCTGCTGCGACTGGGTCTTGCGCGAGACATCGACACGCGGGAACGACCAGTTGAGGATCGTAACGGGGCCAGTAAGCATGCCCTTCATCGGCTTGCTCGTCAGGCTCTGCGCGTAGCTGGACCACTGAACGGTGACGGGGCCAGGGCGGGAGACGTCAGAGACGATGATGGGCGGGCGGACGTAGCGAGAGCCGTAGCTCTGCACCCAGCCGTTTTGCGTGAAGACGAAGCCGTTGAAGCGCTCGCCAAAGTACTGGACCATGTCGTTGCGCTCGGGCTCACCGTGCACGAGGAGGTCGAGGCCGACCTTCTCCTGGAAGCGGACAACGAGCTCGATCTCCTTCTTGATGAACTCATCATACTCGGCCTCGGTGATCTCGCCCTTGGTGAGCTTCGCGCGAGCCTGGCGAATCTCCTTGGTCTGAGGGAACGAGCCGATGGTCGTCGTCGGGAACTTGGGGAGGTTGAGCTTCTCCTGTGCCTTGCGACGGATCTCGAAGGGGTTCTTGCGCTTCAAGTCCTCGGGCGTGATGGCGGCGACGCGCTTGCGCACGGCGTCGTCCGAGGTGCGCTCGAACTCGCGGCGCTTGGCGATGGACGTCTTGTTCTCCTCAAGCGCGGCAGTGACCTTTGCATCCTGCGATCCGTTGAGGACCGAGGCCAGGGTCGCGACCTCGGCGCACTTCTCTAGCGCGAACGAGAACCAGTCGCGCTGCTCTGAAGTGAGCTTCTTCTCGGAGGCGAGAGTAACCGGGGTGTGCAGGAGGGAGGACGACGTCGCGGCAATGACACGGTCCGACCCGAGAGCCTGGACGGCCTTGCCAGCAAGCGTGGCGGCCGCCGTCAGGTCCGTCTTCCAGATGTTGCGGCCCGAGACGAGGCCGAGCGAGAGGACGAGAGACGTGGACTTGACGGCAGCGATGGTCGCGTCGAGCTGCTCGGGGGCACGGTCCAGGTCGATGTGGAGACCAGCGACGGGGAGCTTAGCGGCGAACTCGAGGTTCGAGTCGAGACGGCCGAAGTAGGTCGCAATCACGATAGGGGGTGCGACCTTGACGAGAGCGGCATAGGTCGACGCGTACTCGGCAGCACGGGCGGCAGCGGCATCAAGGACAAGGATGGGCTCGTCCACCTGGACGGACTGGGCACCAGCAGCCTTGAGTTGAGCAAGGAGCTCCGTGTAGACCGGGAGAAGCTTGGGGAGCGCAGAGATAGGCTCGAAGCCAGCCTTCGCGCCCTTTGCAGCCTTGGAGAGGACGAGGTAGGAGATCGGGCCGAGAACGACCGGGCGGGTCTCGATGCCGAGGGCCTTGGCCTCGTTGTACTGCTCCAGGACGTGGTTGCGGCGCAGCTTGAAGTCGGTCTCCTCAGACACCTCGGGGACGACGAAGTGGTAGTTGGAGTCGAACCTGCGAGGCACGGATTAAGCGTGCATGTCTAAAGGGAGCAATCTAATCTGCACGTACCACTTCTTCATCTCGGAAGCCGGGACGTCGACACCAGCAGCCTGGCGGCCGCGGCCCATGGCGAAGAAGACGTCGAGGTCGGAGAGGTTGTGGCCCTGGTAGCGCGGCGGGATGACGTTGAAGGAGAGGGAGTGCTCGAGAACATGGTCGTAGAGCGTGAAGTCACCGCTGTTAGGTTATATGTTAGCGCCGGCGACGGAGCCGACAACAACGACGAACCTGGGGATAAGGTCGACGCCACGCTCCTTGATGGCGGTCCAGCTGGCCTTCTTGACGTCTGCGGCGGCCTTGGTGAGCTCCTCGGCGGTGAGCTTGCCAGCCCAGTACGCCTCGACGGCCTTTTTGACCTCGCGGTTGGCGCCTGCATCCATTGAGCATCGTACGCTGTCTCAGAGAGCGATGTTGTACTGACCGATACGGGGGAAGCCAAGGACGCTGGACTTGACCATTCTGAGCAGAGGGGAGATAGTGGAAGTGGGGGGAAGAGGAAAAGGGCGGGTGGTGCAATTTTGTCGCGCGGTCTCCTGCTTTATATTCCTCTCGGCCGACAGCTGGGCGCCCGGATCGATCCTCCGTTCTTCACTGGCACGCCTGTCACCGCTTGTAGGCTGCCCGTCGCGAATGGCGTGCCCAAGGCGTGAACAATCTAGCTACCGCGCCCCTCAGACAGCGCGTTCCGAGTGCCTGGGTAAGTCGGCTGGCCAAGTCGCGCATATACCGGACAGACCCCTTTCACCCGCAAGCGCAAACGCAGACGTGGATCCCGCATTTTCTCGCCATCGATACTGTACATGCTTCTCCTTCTACACGGGGACTGTGCGTACCAAAAAGTCACGAGATGGTAGCGGCTTCGGTGCCCACTGTGAGGAGCTGACACCATGTTTAGTCCTAGCTCGGGACCGAAGACGAAAAGGTACGACACGCGGCGCCTCGCCCACATATAATCACTGCTTCACAAACTGCCTGAAGAAGCTGGAACTCGACAGCGCTGCAGGCAACGCGACGTCGTCGTCATCGTCGTCGTTGATCTCCTTTCTGAGATTCTGAATCGTGTTCTTGATCGCGTCGCCGAAGCTCCTACGCTCCGTGCCTGTTGCGATGAGCACGAGCGTCGACACGAAGGCCTCCTTGAGGAACGCGAAGCTGAAGCCGGACGTCATGCCCGCAATCTCCTTGACGAGCGAGTCCGGGAACTCGAGCTTGTCGTTGCTCTTGAGCTTCCGTTGCCAGTACTTGACGTACAGCGTGCGCTCCTCCCTGTCGGGGTCGTCAAAGAGCCTGAAATACAGATACACCGTAAACCAAATACTTCGCGCAACTCGCCAAGGCGAAAACGCTCACAGCTTGCGGTCAAACCGACTGGGACGCTTGGACAAGCTGGGATCAATCCGATCCAGGTAGTTGGTCGTACCAATGATGAGCATGCCTATCCCAGGTGTCAACGACGTCCCTCGCGGATGAAGACGACTGACCATCGTTATCACCAAGACCATCGAGCTACAGCGCCGTGAGCGGGTAGAGACGTGGGGTCAGGGAAACAAATATACCTGATTGAGGAAGAAGGAGCGCGTTGTAGCGTCGATCAAATTGTCTAGGTCCTCAAGCACGAGCAGGCACGGCGAGTTCTGGCGCGCCTTGTCGAAGACATCTTTCATCGCAGCTTCGGGCCCGCGATAGTTCTGGAACGTCCGGACGTATAGAGGTGTTGCGGGCGCAGACTTCATGATTGCCTACAGCGTTTGTTAATGCACTGCCTAGGAAGAGTACATCACCCTTGCCTTCATGCTGATGGTCTTGCCGTTGCCCGGAGGGCCGTGCATGAGGATGCCTCGCTTCCACGGGATGCCGAGTTCCTTGTACACCTTGCCCTGCTGGTAGAATCCGTTCACGTCGTTCTGGATCTGGTCCTTGAACGACTTCTTGAGGATGACATCGTCCCAGTTAGCCTTTTGCACTTCGACCCACAAGCTTGCATCCTACGGAACAGGAGAGGTATTTCGAGGTCAGCATACACACCGTAGTAGGGGTGATGCGACAGACCTTCCGCCAGTAACCCTGTTCGTATACCCAGATCTCGTTGTGAAGCTCGTGGGCCCAGCCTCCTGCTTCGACGATCAGGAGGTGGATGTTTGCCTCGGGTCCTTTGTGGATGATGAACTGCTGGCTAACGATTCCGAAACCGAGTGGATACTGCAATGTCCATCTCATCTGTTATGCGAGAGTGGGGTGGAGGAGGGAGCGACCTTGCCTGGCACACGACATAGCGGAATTCGAACTCCTGCACGTGTATCAGGAAATCTGCATAGGGGAGGAAACGGCGGTGACGGACCCTCCACGCGACGATGTAGGACGCAAACGCTGTGTCTTCCCCAATGACGCCTGGCATGGGCGCGTTCTTGGGGAGCGGGAGGAAGACAGGGCGGATAATCGAGTCCTGGTCGGGGTCGGGCATAACGAACGCCTGCATCGCGTAGGGTCAGGGTGAGGGCTGAGAGCTGTGGCAATGAACGAGCCTCTGGGAAAGTGAGAATGCTGTTTGACCAGTCATGGGTTGAGAGGACGGTATGGCCGGGGTACAGTTTCCGCAGCGCGTTGTACCTGTCAAGTGGCGTAGCGCCGGTGTCAACGTCCCGAGAGATAGGAGCGCAAGTGCAGCTTGCACGCACATTACGACCTCTGCATCGCTACGCTTAGCAGAAGCTGGATGCGTTCGAAGTTAATACTAGAGCAATAGACACGTATGGGCCACGCACTGTGGTCGGTCCAGACGTCAAACTCGTCCTTGGGACCGTCTCCAACGGCTGTGGACGCATAGGCAGGCTGCTCGCGCGGCTGGTCGTCGAAGGAGACGTTGACGAAGGCGTCCTCGAGGTCGCTGAGTGACATGGTAGAGAGCAAGCACGAACGACGGACATGCTGCGCCGGAAACGGAGCTCTTGACAGAACGGATTCGGCCGCGAGCGGATGACGCGCTTCTTTTGCGCATTCCTTTCCCGGCACGACGATGAGCTCGCAACGCTCGACGACGACCACGGCCTTGGTGGTCACCGGCGCCGTCGTGCTCGGCGGTGTCATCGCATACGCCGCCTATTTCGACTACAAGCGGCGAAACGACATCCAGTTCAGGAAACAGCTCCGTGCGTCTTTGCCCGCTGGAGCCGCGCACTCCACCGCTCACGCTCGTCGCGCCAGGCAAGGAGCACAAGAAGGTCAAGCGCGCAAAGACAGAGCGCGCAGCTGCCGCCACGGCCGCGACGACCGTCAGCGACCAGGAGATTACCGCCGCGCTCGAGCGCATCCGCAAGGAGCCCTTGCCCACCACGAACCAGGACCGCGAGCAGTATTTCACGAAGCACGTCGCAGACGGCGAGATGATGAGCGTACAGGGTCTGTTGCCGATATTTTCCTAGTCTCGATGTGCCACTCATAATTTTTTCACGCGCGTCTAGGACCAGCGATGTACTTCGAGGCCGCATTGTCCTTCTACCGCGGCTTGCGCGTCTACCCCGTGCCCGTCGAGCTCGTCATGATCTACCAGAAGACGCTCCCGGAGCCCATCTTCAACATCCTCATGAAGCTCACCTCGCTCGACGTGAGTCCGTCTGCAGCTGGGGCAGGGCGTGGAGCAGGCACCACCACCGAGATACCCATCATCTTCGAGGACGGGATCGACGACGACGGCGCCTCCTCCTCCGCCGAGTGGGATCGAGTGAACACCGGTGCCAACTCGCCCTCGAGCAGTGTACACATATCGTAGAAACAGCCGCGTCCACGATGTCGAAATGCCTCTTGCACTTGCACTCCTCGCCCTGCCCTCCCGTGCCTGCACATCTTGTCTTATTGGCCGTTAAATACTTACGATCCTTTGCTTTGCATTTTTCTCGCTTTTGCAGTTTAAAAGCCGCGGAGAAGGTGTGTGAGCATGATTCCGCTGAGTCGTGAGCACATGGTGAATGTTGTTCAGATTACTATCAGCACTTCCCACCACCGTCCATGAACGTGGTGGTAAAGCAGGTTCCTATGGGCGAGTCGCAAGGGACTCGTGTCATGAAAAACGTCCTTGTGGCGACGAAAGACTTCAATGTCGGAGAAGTCATCTACACGGTGAGCCCAACGCACAAAGTCGCGCCCGTCACTCATAGGATATAGGAACTGCCCATGGCCGCAGCATTGGACGTCGACCTGGAGGGGACCGGGAAATACTGCTCCCAATGTTTCCGCGCGCTCACCGGCAGTGTCGTCCGCATCCCCGACGACCCACTGAAGTCTGCATACTGCTCAGAAGAGTGCCGCGACCTGGCCGCCTACCAACACCACAGCTTCGCATTCGGCATCGGCTCGCTCATCCCGCAGGAACCGACGCCACCGCCGCCCGCGCCGCGTCGCGCGGCACAAAACGCGTTCGCCGAGCTCGTGCGCTCGACGGGCCGCTTGCGCCCGCTGCTCACTCTGCGCCTGTTCGCGCACCAAGTGATGAGCGAGACCTACAAGCTCCTCGCAGGCGTGACCCCAGCGCCACCGAGCGGCCTCCCGGAGGCGGACACAAGCGACTACACATTCGCGGACCATGTTGAGCGGTTGCGGTTCCTTGAACTCGAGGCGCCTGTAGAGGAGCATGTCGCGATGCGCGCAGTGTTTGCTACGGCGCTCAACACAGACGACCCAGCCGAGGTCGTGACGGATGAGCGTTACGATATGCTCAAGGGCAAGGTTGGGTACAATGCCATCGGCGTTGCGTTTGGCAATGGGCGCGAGGACCGGCCGTCCAAGGCGCCAGGACTGTCTCCCGGCGGCGGGGAGGAGAATAAACTCGACTACGAATGGACAAGGACACCGCTGGGTACGGATCGCCAGGTCGGCGCTGCGCTGTATCGCGTCAGTTCATACGTGAGTTCCTACGTCGCATACCGTTGTGCGACTACCGCCGCTGATCCCGTCACAGCTCGGCCACTCGTGCACCCCCTCTACGCGGCCAACGTTCCCCAAAGGGACATATGAGCTACACCTTGTCGCGTCGCGCTCGATCATGAAGGGCGATGAGCTGACGATGGCGTACGTGAACGTCGACAGACGGTCGGACGATGTAAGCGCGAAGCAGTGCCTCCTGCGTCGCTGTGCGCAGCTCGCAGCAGGATGGCGTTTCCTGTGCAAGTGTGAGCGTTGTCTCCAGGAGAGCCCGACGCGTGGGAAGGACGCCGAGGCCGTCGAGGATGGCGCAAAGGTGGAGGATGCAGTAAAGCGTTTCGAAGACGCCGCCGCGGCCTAGTCGTAGATCTACCATATATAGTCCTATCTATAATCTGACCACAACTCATTCATTACTTTTGCAAAGTCGCATCGCGTCCGTTGTTTGATTACGCGGAGAGCGGACTTCCGCGGTGGATATGCATCTTGAACGCGCGTCCTCACGCGCCAGGCTGGTTTACTCTTGCACACGACCATGCAAGCCCCAGAATTCATAATCCACCCTCTCGATGCGCTTGCGCAGATTGACCCGTGCGTACGACGCGTACTGGCATCGTCACTTGTTTCCTGACTGCTTTCTCAGGCAGATTGAGCAGTTCATCGAGTCTGAGCTACCGCACATAAGCGAAGACGAGCTGCGCAAGATCGCAGAGCCTGGTGCGCACTTCAGCATGTCTTTGAGTGTGCCTCAGGGCTAAACGATTATTGCGTTTTCGCGCAGATGCGACGTGCGCGATATGTATGACCGCGTTCACCGCCGTCATCGCCGAGGAGGAGCTCGCGCAGGCTATGGACTCACCCGCGGCCGTCGTCGAGAACATGGGTGTTACGCGTCTGCACAAGACCTGTGGCCATATGTTCTGTCGCAAAGAGTGCGCGTGCCGCGTATATCGCTCGCGACTTGCACTGACGCGTTCGTTCCTGCTCCAGCATCACCACATGGCTTCGTACAGCGCACACAACCTGCCCGACGTGTCGTACGCCGATTCTAACACGGCCGTCGTCCCCGTCGACAGAAGCGAATCGCGACGTGCTGCGCGACGCGCTCCAGCAGCTGCAAGGCTCGCTCGAGGACGCCGCTGTGCTCGAAGGTTTCCCTACCGGCACAGGACTCAACGCCGCGGGACAGGACGTCGACTTCAATCTCGTCCGGGCGCTCAATGCGCTGCAGACTGACTCGCCATCGACGCAGGAGCTCTCGGATCTTCTCAGCGAAATGCTCGCCGCACGCCAGGGCGCAACCCAGCAGCCCCGACGGGATGAGGAGATCTTCAACACCATGTATGCGTAGGCTCCTTGGATATATCGGTCTTCTTGCGGGTCACTGTTTCTGTTACTGGTTCAGGATCGGCTTATCAGATGTTGAATATCGTTCGACGTCAACGGCGCCGCTTCCAACGGACCAACTCTAGCACAAGCAAACTTGCTCCTTGTTGGTCCTCCTCCAGCACACACGGGCAACAGTACACAAACTGAATCGCGTCGTCCGATCTCTTTCAAGCCACCGACGCGTTCTCTTATCAGTGTTTGCTTACTTATTGCCCGCCTCCCCTATCTGCCCGGGGGGGGCGGGTCGGCCAATACCCAACTCTGCTCGCCAACTCTTCTCTAATTTCTTCAGCCACCCACGTCTCCTACATAAGTATAACCCGAGTTTCACCTCGTCTCTCGCATTTGCATGAACGTGCGACCTGATGATGATGATGCATATGATGATCCCGCGGCGCTATCAGATGCAATTTGAGTGTCCCACACTGAAGTCTCAAGTCTATAAGGTTCCTGGCCGTTGGCGACGCACGTGGCTGAATGGGTGGCGCATCTGGGATTCTGCGCCACGCGAGCGCGAAACGCACATTTTCGCCATACCTCGCCATGATCCTTGGGCGGGCATGGCAACCCCAGCACTCCCCGTACTTCGTCAGCGTGTTTGTGGTCCGCATTCGGGTTATCTCTCTCTCAGCTTGTGTATTTGAGGCAGGTGTACTCGCAACGCTATCTGTGTAAATATGAGCGAAGGCCAAGTCTATACCCGTTTGCGTGTGGCTGAGACCGACCGTAATCGCCTTGGACCCCTTCCAAAGGCAGGAAAGAAAACATAAGTTAGCAATCCTCGAGGCTAGAATGTCTCATCGTGTTTCAAGAAAATTTTCACAAGCGCAGCAAGAGTCGGCAATCGCGCGTACCTCGCAACCAGACACCTTCGCTCGCCGCGTGTCGCACCCCGCGGCGAAGCGTCGATCCCTTGTCCAGATTATTTACCTATCAACCGTGGAATGGCACCTTCGCGGAATTGGTGGTGTCACAGTCACTCTCTCTGCGAAATTTGCTCGAGGGTTTCGGGAGTCGGCGTTGTCGCCGCCGGTGTCGAGGCCCATGGCCAGGCGATTGACGTTCGCAGTGTCCTGAAAGACAGGGTCGTCGACAAGTGCAGGATACAGACATACCCGGAGAGTGGTGATAATGCGAGGATGCATATGAGAGCACTTGCGCGGTAGTATGACCTCAGACCTAGCATTTGTAAAGAGCCTTTCTCCTAGCTAGGGCCGCGCAATGCTATTGCTGACGATAGCCGGTGAGAGTGCAGCGACAAGCGACGAGCAGGGTTCAAACCGGCAGCCCCGGCACTGGAAGAGCACGTGAGCGTGGGAAGACGTCAGCTGTCTGCAGGAACAACACGACAAAGTGAAGACCGCAGAAAGGGCACAGGTAGCAGGAGCATGCACGTCGAATGTTGCGCAAAGCAATGTACAGGATGATGTACGAGCGCGAACTTTCAACGCACAAATGGAGATGCAACGGAACAGAGAGGAGATGGGAGAAAAGAGAAAGCAAGCGAGTACAGATAGCAGAGGAGACGATGCAGGTCATGATAGCGAGAACATGGGTCGTAACGTGGGAGCGAGCGAGCGAGCCAACGTTGAGCTTCTAGAACTCTGCCGGCTCGAGCCGCGAGGTCAGTGCCGGCGCGGGCGCGTCCTCGACGTCCATCTTGTCCTCGTCATCGGACTCGTCCTCCTTAGTCTGCGCGAGCGGCGAGCTGTTCTGTGCCTGGGCCACCTCAGACTCGTCCTCCTCCGGCGTTGCCTTGTTGAACGCGAAACGAATAGGCTTGCCCCTGTGCGCGTTGGTCAGCGGCGAACAAAGAACGCACAAGAGGACGGATACACACTTGCTGAAGTGCTTGTTCTTCGCCTTGCTGAGCTTGGCCGTGCAGGGCGTCATTATCGCGTCCGACGGGCTCACGTACGCCTTCTTGCCTCTGCGGTGCGCGGTGCGGCGTCAGCGTCAATCAAGGGCAGGCGTCCTACGACGAAAGCGGGCGCGTGAGCGAGAGTACGTACCCAGCCATCTTCTTTGCGAGCAGGGCCTTGCCACCCATGCCCGGAGCGTCTGCGAGGTTGGTGGCGTTGCCGAGCGGCGGCTGCTGGGCTGCCTGCTCTGGGTGGTGCAGCGGCTGGACTGTGATGGGCGAGGCATCGGGGGTCGACTGCGCGGACATCGTTTTAAGGCGGCGGCGGGTCTGCGTACGGTGCGTGCGGTGCGGGACGGTTGGGAGGGAGCGACCTTCGGGAAAAGCCGTTTCAACCTGGAGCCTTTTTACACGTCACGTGAGGAGCACAGACCACTCTCGACCTGGTCGGCGGCAATCATGGTCTCTGCGTTGGTGCTCCACTTTGAGCTGATAGTCTCACTGTTCTTTCCAGATTTCGCGCGTCATGGGAACGAGGTGACGTCGAGGGAGGATCTTGCGCGCATGGCCTGGAGGTTTCGAACGACCCTTGCGACAGAGAGCGCCGCGGATTCCGGCTGCGTTCGTTCATAGTCACCGATTGCATCATTGCTAGGGGAAGGCGAGATCCCAGGCTCGCTCCCGCATCTCCCAGCGCTTGGATGCACCCTCACTGTGCAGATAAGACGAACCGCCCGACGAGCACGTTGCAGAAACTTTGCAGGCTAACTGTCCGGAAAGGCAACTGCTTTATCGTCGCGGGTCTCCTGAAGCTCTCTGGCGGAAGTTGCCCCCCTCCAGCACTGCAGATGCGACGCGGCAGCGGGAGCGGGTGGTCTTTCTGTGGCTCTTATCTACGCCCCCTGTGGTTGAGAGACTGACGCGACCCGTCCAGGCCGGGCGCGCTGTCAGATGGACACGAGGCAGATGTAATGCGTCCTCCAAGTGGAACGCTGAGGAGCAATGCAGCGCAGCACGGACATGAGCGTGAGGAATCCCGAGTCATGCAGGCTCGTGGTCGGCTGTGTGGGTTATCTGAGGCGGATCGCCGTGGCTGGTTATCTCTTGGATGTCTCGGAATCGATGAGGGAGGGAGGGTTACGCTGTAATTAATGCACGAGTATGATGATAAGCAAATACGGACGTTTATTTAGAGCTCGAAAGTGTGACAGAGCTCGGAGTTGGCCGCCAGAGCTTATAACCGAGGACACCCTGTGCACCCGCCCGCCCGTTCTCTCGCTCAGTCCCCGCACGCGCAAGTCGCCTCTTCGACTCCCCGTCGCGCCCGTTCCCTTTTTCCCGTCCGCCCGCCCCGCCGTCCCCCGTAGACTCGACATGCCTGGAGACATCTTCAAGAAGCGCAAGATTGCCGTCCTGGGCTCGCGCTCAGTCGGTGCGTCGCGTGCATCATTCCTATGCAGCTGCCGGCGCTTACACGCTCGCCCACTCAGGCAAGAGCTCGCTCGTCGTCCAGTACATTGAGAACCACTTTGTCGAGTCCTACTACCCCACCATAGAGAATACCTTCAACAAGTCCATCGCCGTCAAGGGCGTCGAGTACGACTGCGACATCATAGACACCGCCGGCCAGGACGAGTTCTCCATCCTGAACGCAAAGCATGCCATAGGGATCCATGGTCCGTCTCTCACCCACGCATATAGCTGCAATCGAATTGAAATCCGGGCAGGTTACGTGCTGGTATACTCGGTCGCGTCGCGTACGAGCTTCGAGATGGTCAAGATTGTATACGACAAGATCATCGACTTCTGCGGCCTCCAGTCCGTCCCCGCCGTCGTCGTGGGCTCAAAGGCCGACCTGCAACGGTAAGTGGACCTCGTTTTAGCCCGCCCCTATCCGGATCTCTTTCCCCGCCCTCGATTTTTTCTGGGGTACTCACGCGCCCTTATTTCCCACAGTCGCGAGGTCAGCACGGCGGAAGCGCAGGAGTTGGCCAACAAGCTGGGGTGTGCCTTCATAGAGACGAGCGCGCGCACAAATCTCAACGTCGGTGCGTCGTCATCGCTCCACCCCGCACGCCAAGCTGCTGGATCGTCGTCGCTCACACTCCCACAGGCAAGGTGTTCGAGCTCTGTCTCGGCGAAATCGAAAAGCGTTACAGACGGCGCGGTGCACCGGAGCCTCAGACCAGTGGCTGCGTGCTCATGTGAGCACGCACGTCCCGCCAGCTCATTTGCATTTTCGCCATTCGCTCCGTCCACGCCGCATCTCGCACAGCTTCGGTCCGCGCCCGCCGCATGCACACCCACTCCCCCCAATGCACAGTCGCTCTCGTACATCAACCATCTGCTGTCCTCAAGTCTCGTATCTTCACAGTCTGCCGCTGTCGTGTTGTCGGTTATCAAGTCCTCTCTATCCTCCTCCTCGCCCCCCTTTTTATGTGACGGACATACTCTACTCCTTCGGCCTTCACCTGCCGTATATTCCTTGTTGCCCATTTGACTTTCCCGCCTGCCTTCTTACACTGTGTATTACATCCTCTTGCCGCACGCACGCCGTCCTCTCGCCTCGCTTCCTGGTCCGCGTCCTGTGCCCGCTAGGCTAAGGCAACTCGCAATAATCAGCCTCCTTCGCAACATCCCCCGAAGGTCGATCATCGCGCTTCATTCATACAAGTCTTGTCGTCGCTGCGCTCCGACCTCCTGAGAGTGGAAGGCTTGGACACTGGTCAAAGCGCAAAGCTACGACCAGGACGGCAAATCGCGACTCGGGGATTCTATAATACTACGACTCTATCACCAGCGCTTGCAATCAAGATTAATCAAGGCTAGACCCTATAACGGCGCCCCAGATCTGCGGTGCTTATTTACAAATTCCGCCCTCCCAGCGTGTTCAGTCTCAGGCGGTGCCGTCACCCAAGAATCGCAACTTGATCTCGCGCCCTGCGAGTCCCACGGCCCGGATCGTCTGGTCGTCGCCGGGGACGAGGTCGATTGCCTGGTCTCCCCACTTCACCTCGGCGCCGCTGCGGTCTGCAACATCGAGAACGATCCCCTTGATTGGTTTCTTCGTGCTGAGGGTCACGCTCTCGCCGTCTGACCCGATCTTGGTCTTCAGTCCCAGCGCCTCGACGGGTGGGAAAACGATGTACTTGAATGGTTCAGGCCTGCGTCCCATCGCTCGTATCAGGTGACCGCGACCGCGCACGATACATGTTGAACGTACCAGTTCGCATAGCGCGCGAGGACGCGCCCGTCTGGCCCGATGATTCGCACAGACAGGATGATGTCCTTCGGGCGTTCGCTCTTGAGCTTGCGGATCTCTTGACCCGGCAACTGGCCCTTCCAGAGCTCCGTCGACGCGTTGGGCGCGAGGACGATCTCCTGCTCCCAACCTTCCGACCAGTCGTCGCGCTCGAGATCGAACGCCTTCACCACGAGCTTTGCCTTCACCTCCGCAAGCGTGAAATTGCTTCCCCAGATCTCGACGGGCGTTGCAATCTCCAAATGGGCAGCCGTGCGCCCGTCCGCGAAGGTTGTCACTTCCTTGCGCGTCGCGCCGACGCTGATTGGCGCGAGCTCGCGCGCTATAGTGAAGTATGCAGGCTTGGGACGGAGGAAGTAATCGACGATCGCCCAGGACGTGACCGGCCAGCAATCGTTGATCTGCGAGTGCGCGTTGTGAGTTCGCATTGGCGGCGGCGGGGGAGCGGGGAGCCACAACGCGTGCAGCGGAACACACACCTGCCACACGAGCGCCCCGGCCGTGTATTCGCGTCCTCGGCCCTTCCATTCGCGGCGCCAGAGGCGGTACGCGGAGGCGAGTGTTTCGGCCTGCATGATCTGCGTATAGTATACATAGCTGCGTAATCGTCGTGTTTCGTTAGCATTTCATCTGTTCTGCAGTATCCCGGATAATAGTGTAGGATTAATTCATTCATTCACCGACGGACCTTTCAATGTCAAAGGCGTGCTTGAAGTTTTCCATGAGGTAAAGCTGACATGCAATCGTCCGCGTCAGAACGCCGTGCTCGTGGGAAGTGTGGCAAACTCAAACCTCGAGACGCCGTTCGAAGCCGTTTGCCTTGTTGTGATTGTTCATGATACTGCGGTGAGGGTCAGACGCGGAGGCCGGTGGACAGACTGACAACAAGTCGGTATGCTCCTCACCGAGACTGAGGGTAGCGCTCGGTAGCGTTTCCTCCCATCCAGTAATCCACCGTACGAATGTCTGGATAGCCCTCCCTGATGGGCAGACGAGGTGAGACGACGACCCAGATTAGTCACGCGACCAGGAGTCGAGCAAGGGGTGACTAACATGCCGAATTCAGAGACGAAGCGCCCGGACAGCTTGTCCCAGTTGTGCCACGGCTCCTGAGAACCCTGCATGCCCCCGATCGTCAGCGTCGCCGATGGTAGGTTCCCAAGGAACAGAAGTCGCGGGAGCGCTTGGGACCCACATGCCAAACATTCCCTGTGGGCCAGCGGATGAGCAAGGCGCAAACAACGCGGGGCGAGAAGCAGGGTCTCGCTCACACTGGTGGATGTCTCCATGCTCTCGGTCCGTCGAGACTTTGCCGTATCCACTGTAGGGAGATGCGCGATGGTAATGGATATCGGACAGACGTTCGACGATCTCGGGGAGGACACGTTCGTATATGTGCCTCGCGGGGAAGTTGGTCTTCCGGAAGTCCGACGTCTCGTCTGCGTAGTCGAGCTCCAGGTTGTTCTGCTCCGCGAGCAGATAGTCTAATAGTAACCGTGTCACCAGACTGACCATCTCGCCGCTGCAGCGTGCGAGACCCACCTTCGTTGTTCCCCGCTGTAGTTGGGGTGCAACGAGGGAGAAGGCAATGGGTGAGCTTTATGTCAAGTGTACCCGACGGCCGGGAGCGTACCGAAGATGACAATGGACGGATGGTGGCGGAGACGCGTCACATTTGCCTCGACCTCCGGAACCAAGCGTTCCAACAGCTCGTCGTATGCCGGATACTGTAGTTCGCGCGTGAGATGACCCTCACGGAGCGCACAATGCGGTCACGAGCCTGTCCGCAACCGAACATGAAGTCCTGCCAGACCAGCAGGCCGAGCTCTGAGTCGACGAGATTAGTGACGTGCTCCAATGCAACAGCTCCGCGTCAACCCTCACCGTCACAAAGATCGTAGAAGACGTCCGCTTCATAGATCCCGCCTCCCCAGACGCGAATCATGTTCTGGTTCCCCTCCACCATGAGTTCCAGCCATGCGCGGTAGCGTTCTGGGGTGACACTACGGAACGCCGTGTATCAGCGGGCTACAGGCGATTCTGGAGCACCCACGTTGTGAGAAAGCTGTCCGCAGGGATCCAGTTCGAGCCGCCGCAAAAGATACGAATGTTGTTGACTTCGAATAAGAATGTCCGGCCGTCTTGGTCTATGAGCTTGTCCTCTACTACTCGCACGCGCCGAAGTCCAAACTTCTCTGTTTGGGAGTCGACGGATTGCTCGTTCTATCTGTAGTGTCACAAGGTAGGCTTTGCCGCTGTGAGATCATGCGCACCGCGTTGAACAGCTGCGCAGTCGCCGTGTAGATGGGCTGTTTCCCATACCCAACCGGATACCACAGCTGAGACTTCTTCGAGTCGAGTGCAAAGGATGTAGACGTCTTGCCGTCCTTGTCGAATTTGGCTTCAGCCTGGTGCAAGACGTCGCCTTGAGGGTCCTTGACAGTGATCTGAACCTTTGCAGCCCCAGGAGTCGCAGTTGCGACGACAGATATCTTGGAGTTCAAGTTCTCGTCGACATGAGCTTGCACATGAACATCGGAAAGGCGAGCGCTGTAGGCATGTAGATAGACGGGCTTCCATGGACCTGCGGTCATGAGAACGGGACCTTAAAGACGGAACTTCGTGAGATTAGCCAAAGCGATGGAGGGACACTGACGCACCCCAATCCCAGCCGTAGCTAAGGTGGCGTTTAGTGCACCACGCGGAAGGCGGCAGGTGAGCTTACTTGTATTGCGCCTTTCGGACATGAAGACGGCTGGAATCGCCATTCCAGAGCAGGAATTTGCCGTTCTGCTGTTCCAACTCCTTTCCCTTCGATTGCCTCGTCGTCAAGGGTCAACGCCATGATACTGCAACAGCGTACCTTGAAGAAGGTGCTAGGGAAGTTAATGACTAGCTCATTTGTCCCAGCCTGGATCTTGCCCTTGACTGCGACGCGGTACGGAGTAAACTGGTTGTTCGCGCTGGGATCGGCTTCAGTAACGTGGTGGTCCAATCACATTCGTGGCAATTACTCAAGGATCGTCTCCCCGTTCTGGTAAAGCATGCTTGAGAAGATATGCGTGCACTATATGCTGTGCACTCACGAGTTTGACTGTGGCGTAGGTGTCGAGGCCGTTGAACACAAGGTCCACATTTGGTTGTGCGAGTTCGGATTCGCCGACCTCGAAGGATGTCTTGAAGATCCATTCCGCTTCACCAACCCCTGCGAGACATTCAGAGCGCCGTGCGTTACACTGCAACGTCATGACAGACACTGCACATCCCATTCGGCAAGCCCGATAAACTGTGCGCGTGCGCACGTTGAGTCAGCGCACTTCAATCGTCGAGCACGCAAACGCCACGTACCGGATCGGGTATCTTCTTCAGCTTAAGCAGTTCTACGTGGACCGTCGTTGGCATCTCCGAGACAGCGTGCCATTCTTCGGTGCCGGCTTGGGCGAACGACCAATTGTCGGACAGTGTGCGCATACTTCAAAGCTTGGGGACAAGACGAACGATGTCGGCAGCGCTGCGCCTGGGCCTTAAAGCCACCGTCCAAACTCCCAAGCATTCCGGAACGCGGTGCCGCGCAGGGTCATCTAATGGTCAGCTGCATCAAGATTGTCGTCCGTTTACCCGTCTGCCGAGGAACCTCCAAGGAACTGCCGCCTAGTTGTACCGCGCCGTAGTTTTCATACCCCTCCCGCTACGCCTCCTAAGACCCAGTCGCTCATCGTCCCAGCCTACCGTCGTGCGGATGCATGGTCGTACAGCGTGAATGTCGTCTCCTGCCTTTTTCGGACGGGCGATCTGTCGATCCCGCAGTATCCCGTGCTCATCTCTTTGCCGGTCACGCGCCAGGTTCATTACATTTCATAGCACAAGGCGAATAACGTAAGTATCATTACAGCGTGTACTTTACGTGTTTGGGAGCCGTCGGGTCGCGGCTCTCGTCGTCCTCGTCCAGCTTCTTGTTCAGGGAAACGAGATGTTGCCTACACATTAATATTGTCAGCTCTTGCCCTCTCGCATCCACACGACATGCGCATACCTGAACACGAGACACATGACAATGGCTGTACCGGAGCACGCTACACAAATACCGTAGCTGTTGCGGTATGTTGGGTCCCAGGCCTTCGGCCACACGTATCTGCGAACAATAAGCACTCCGGAATAACCGGTCTATGGAACTGCACGCACGATCCAGCGACATTCCCAAGCTGGGAGAACGCGTTGATCAGAGCGATTGCAACAGCACGCTTAGACGGCGGTCGGGGCAAGCTTGTCGGAAGCCATGCGTAGAACACGACGAATCCTGGGATGCAGACGTTTAGAGAGCGCGTCAATCGCATCATTTGCCACATCGCGTACCAGCATACATCTGGCACTGGAGGAACCTGCATGGCCGTCAATCGCAGCGCAGGGATGGAGCGCTCTAAACTCACAGCGAGAAGAAGCGTGCGCCAGTGTTCATCGTCGCACTACCAAGCGTGTCAGTATCAACAGTCTACTACAACAATATGCACCGCTTACAGCGAAATGATAAAACCGATGTTAGCAGTGACGATGCTGGCAATAATGTGGAAGCATCGTTCGTTCGTCTTGTCCGAATGCCTGGGGGAAAAGTTAGATCGACGTTCAGGGGCGAGTTAGTATTCTGAATTACCGAGAGAGTAGGAATGCGACGATGGTCGCAAATGCCCATCTGCGCCAAGTTAGGACAAACCGAACAGCATGGGGCTTCGGAGAACTTACGGAGGTGCGCAAAGCAAAAGCGTGATCGTGCGGCTATATCCCAGCGTCGCCATAAGAGCTGCGCAAATATCAATGATCAAGCCTCTACATGATAGAATGGTACTCGGCGTACTCTCTGCAGTGCAAGAGTTGCATTAGTTGTTTGAACAAAAGAAGGAGTAGAATGGCGCACGGAAGTAAGCGTTGAACGAGAGCGCCACGACTTGCGCCGTCAACGCGACGGCGAGGAACCAGACTTTCCAGTCTTTGATGGCGAGCATGAAGCCGTGTAGTGCGTTGTTCTTCGACTCGACGTCCGCCTCGCCTGCGTCTTCCTCCATACGAAGTTCGGCTAAAGCGCGTTCCTCCGGGCTGAGGAACGTTGAGGTCGAGGGGAAATCGGGCAAGATGAATATCATCTATGGCAAGATCGGATGAGAATGATGCCAGGGTCAGGGGAAGCGTGATTCATACCGAAATGGCCACCACTGTGCGTGCAATGAGAACGTGTGAGGATTATTCACAACTGGTTGGGGTTTTACGAAATATTACGAACCAACAGTCAGGGAACCCTCTGTATTTGCTTAATATCAATTCTCGTGGATGATATAATCCTGCTCACCGATGTAGAACAACCAGCGCCACGCAGAGTGTCCGAGAGTTCCTTGCATGTTGCTCAAGACACCGCTGGCAATGAGATTTCCAAACGCGTTTGAGGACAAGTTACCACAGTAGAGGATCTACGCGTCTGTGAGCGAGGCTGTATTGCAATGCATACTTCGATCATATCTACTGTTGTCCTCAGACCGAGTTCTTCACGCTTGTACCACTTGGAAAGCAAGAAGAGGGCGCCTGGTGAAGTGAATACGAGTCGAAGCTACAGTCTGGTAGACGGAACGTACCAGGGAAGAACGCGGCCTCGACGAACCCGAGGAAGAAACGCGTCAAGAGAGCTCCTACGAAGCTGGGACGAGTTCAATACGGGTCTCAAGCTTCCACGACGAGCCATCAACTCACTTCTTCGTAATACCTGAAGTTAATCATCCGAAAACGGTGAGATCCTCATCCCAGTGCAAATTGTAGAAGCGGACAGACCGGTTAAACAACTGCAGTTTACTCGGTGTGAGCTTCCTTAGGATTCGCGCGTCATCGAGTACGTACGAGATGATACCCCAAACGATCATGCACGCGGGCAGGTACAGCGACGGTTTGCCGCTGTAGTTAAGGAACATGTTACTCGGAATCTGCAGGGACAGAGACGCGTTCAGATCATCGTTCTTGGCAGTACTAGTTGTAGATCGTCTGATCGCACCTGGCACAAGATGTAGCCGACGTAGAGGATGGATACTGCGCTCGTCACGCGTCAGGCCCGCGTCGACGCGGAGCTGTCTGCTTACGCAGCGTTGGGAACTGCTGGCCCGTCAAGCCGAGGTCGTCCTCAAAACCACGGAGCCTGGCTGCACCGGCGTTGTTTCGATCTGCACGCAACCTATCGGAACGGTGCAAGTGGCGAGCGCTGGACTGCGCGCACCGAGGTAATTCATCTACGTATGCCCGTAAGCATGCGAAAAAGGGGGTGGCTGGTGCGCACCATGTAGGCGAGAATGAGGATGAGCATGCGCGCGTCGACCTTGCGCAGGAGCTTCTTCTCCAGGGCCTTGCGCGCCTCGAGCCCGCCGAACTGTGCGTTCGGGTCGACTCTCCCGTTCGCGTGCACGACGTCGCGCTCCTTGATGTCCTCCTTGCCAGTCAGCGACGCCGAGTCTGAGCCTGCCATGGTCGTCCTGGATGAGGGCTCAGGAAAGAGAGCACACGGATTCGGGGCTTATATATTGACGCGTGGAAGATTAAGGACCGAGGTTGTCCCATAGCCAGGCTGGAGAGTCATGACGTGTGCCGAACACGGCCTTGGAAGGTGGGCTCTGCGTCGTCACTGGTCGCTGTTTTATCTAGTGTGACCAGAAGGCGAGGAATAGGACCCTTGTAGACGCGAGACGGTCGGGAAGAGCAAGTGAAGAGGACAAGATCCGGAACGCCGGCCCGAGAGTCACGTGATGGTCAATCAACACCAGCTCCGCAAGCGCCGTGTTCACTCTTTCAGTTCGCGTCCCGCCTAAGCAATGGAGGATTTGCCGTTCCCGCCACAGCCGTCAGTCCCTTTCTGCCACCACGACGCGCCCTTACACGCTCTTGTAGAGACCCGCGACTCGCATTCCTCAAGTCGCTCCCCGTCGTCGACCTGTCCGACGTCAAACCCGGTGCGCAACCACTACCAGACCCTGCATATTTCACTCATACTGACCCCGTTAGACGACAACTGCCCAATATGTCTCGTGCCATTCGACGCCATCTGCTGCGAACCGGGAGAGCAAGTGGAGATAGCAGAGGACGAGTACATCCAGTGCGCCGGCCTCACCAAGCTGCCCAACTGCACACACATATTCTGCAAGAAAGAGTCCGTCCCTCCGTCGTTCTATACGCGCTACTCTTGCCTGACATCGTCCGCTCCAGCCTGGTCGAGTGGATAAATACCTCGGTGCGTACACCGTCTCACCCCACACGTGCCCGGCGCTAAACACGCCCCTGCAGCACGGTAGCTGCCCGTCCTGCCGCGACGTCTTCCTGGAATTCCCGCGCGAAGAGGATATCGAGTCCAGCGACGGCGGCGAGTACATTCCCGACGACGACGAGGAGATGGGCACCGACTACGACTATGACGGGTTCGGGACCGACGGCGACGTCTACACCGAGGACGACCTCGACATGTCCGACTGGGGCGACGCGGCCGAGGAGGACGACTACTCGTTCTCGTCCGACCCCGCGAGCGCGACCAACGACGATGACGACGACTCTGACGCCTGCGCGGAGGCGGATATGTCGGGCGTCCTTGAGCCCCAACCTTGACGACGCCCACACCGACCCTCGCCGTGTACATTGCATATGCATCCTTGTCCTACAGCCGCAATACTCATTATGTAACCTTGTCCTGTACCATCTACTATGTTTACACTTTTGCTTTGTCGAGCGCCGTCTGCAAGTGCTTTGGATCCCACAAGCCCACGAACTTGCCCGACCACCGCGGACCCTTGCCTCCGCCCTTCACGCCTAACTGCTTGAGCGCGTCGCCGGCCGCTTTGACTGGACTGTCCGCCGAACCGAATACCAATACGACCGTTGTCGTGCTTGCACTTTGCGCAGACGGCGAGCAGGACAAGGCAACGACGTACATGCCAGACACCTTCGTGCTGGCCACGAACGCTTTCTGCACCGCGTCGAGCATCGCAAGCGCATTCGGCGAGTCGTCCGTCCGATGGTGCATGAGCTGCAACAGACTCGGCGGGTCGTGCGCGTGCACTTCCTCACGCAGCTTCAGCTCGTCTACGAGCCCTTGAGCGATGCTCTCCGCAATTTCCGCCTCGAGATCCATAACGCGCTTCTCGGACCTGCGCCGTCCGTCGAACTCCTGCGCCGCGCGCGCGGGGACTTGTGCTGCCGCGCATCCAAACGCCGTTGCGGCGCCGGTGAGCAGCGCGTGCGAGTTGGCGAGGAAGGCGACGACGCGGGGGCCGGAGACGAACAGCACGCGCGCCGTCCCGCGCGAAACTGCCTCGGTCTGCGGGAGGACGAACACGCTCAGACCGTGCAGCTCCGGAAGATGCGTCCCACAACATCTGGAAACGATGCATGAGAAACCACCCTCTGTAAGGAACGAAGAACTCACGCGTTCCTATCGATCCCGTCGATGCATATCGTGCGCTTGACGCCGCCCGTGCCGCCTTTATAGTCGTCCGGGATACCTTTAAAGCTCTGTCTAAGGTCCGCGAACGGCTCGTCGGGCAGGTTCTCATGCGCGCTCTCCATATCGTGTACCTCGACCCAGACGCGGCGCGGCATCGACAGCACACGGTTCAGCTCTGCCTGCACGCGTGCGATCTCTTCGGCGCTCGGGGCGCGACTGAGCTCGATGTAGCAAGGGGCGGGAGAGGCGGTGAGGGACCATGAGAGTGTGCCGAGGCCGCAGAGAGATTCGAAGAGCGTGCTGAGGAGGTGCTGGGATGTGTGCATGCACATCTGCGCGAAACTGCTCAGTCGGCTAGACCTCGAGTAAGGTGATAACACTTACATGGTCATACCGACGCGCCCATCCGTCATCGCCGAGCGAGACGTGTACGACGTCGCCCTCGCTCGGCGCCTCCGTGGGGAGTGGCGCACCGTGACACGGCCGAACGGTGTGCACGGCGAGCAATCCTACGCGACGGACGGAAAGCACGTCGAACTGTGCGCCGCCCGCAAGCTTGAGGTGACCAATATCACTCGGCTGGCCGCCTCCCTCGGGGAAGAGGACCGTATCCTGCAGCACGACGTCGTACAGCGGTCCATTCGCGCTCGCCGTTGCCGTTGCCGTGTTCGCTTTCTTCTTGTTCTTAGACGTAGACGGTGGAGCGCTCGCGACGACAGGCGTCCACGAGACGAGCGTCGTGGAGAGTTCTTTAAGCAACGGGTCGCCTATAACAAGTTCATGGTCGTCAGATCCGACGAGGGCGAAGGTTCAGAACCAGCGGGCTGACGTTGACACGCGAGCAGGCCGACAGGTAGAGGCCGCGCCGTCTTGAGCAGCGTGTGCACGGCGGGGGACGTTATCCGCAAGTACCCATGCTGTCCATCGAGCAGCTCGACGGGTGTCTCGACAAGCGCCGTCGCCATCTATCGTGCACGCCGTGCAGGGATGAGTCAAAAGCAGACGAGAAAAGCCTCGCGGATTTCCGCATGCCGATAGGGGCCGATGAACTGCTGCCAGTGTACAGGTAGGAAGGGTATCAACGTTATATAGTGTACTGTAAGAGTGGCTTTTTTGCCCCTGGCAAAAACCTCGCATTCAAGAAAGGTGATGAGGATATACCGGGTGAGTATAAACAGTAAATGAAATCTAGCGTCAGTCTGCAGTCTGTGCGTCTGTGCTCCCCGCAACAACGTCAATCTAACTGTCCTTTTTCGGGAGCGAGACGGGCTCGACGACGGACACGGTATCGCCGACGCCGTCGTGGTCGTCATCGTCGTCGTCGCTGTCGTCTGTCTCCGGCGTACCAGCGGCGTCGAGCTCGTCATCGGAGCGCGTATCCTCTGCGGGCTTCCCGCGCGCGACATTGTATGCAATGCTGAACATGATCGACGACCATATGCACATCATCACCTAAAAGACGTGCGTCAGTCGTCGGGGGGTTCTAAGTCAGGGAGGGAGACGTACGCCGAGGGTGGCGAGGAAGATCATGAAGGGCCAGTAGGTTATCGGGATGAGGTAGTGGCCCTTCTCCGGTATCCAGCCGTACTTTCTGTACTTCTGCGCGTTGAAGACGGACCAGAGAACGATGAAGTAGCCGATCTGGCGCGTGGCGACCCATGAGATCATGAAGAAACCGAATACGACGTCGCAGAGGGACGTGAAGCCGAGGTAGCGCAGCATCTTGGCGAACTATTCTTACTGTTAGAAAGTGGCGGGACGCGTGTGAGGGACGTACGGCAAGCCATATGTCACACCAGTCCATGAGGAAGAGGATGAGGCAGCCGATGCGGGTGTCGTTGGCAAAGTAGCTGCCCATAATGAGGGTGATCGTCACGACGTGGTGGGTCATCATCTGCACATGGTCCTTTCGGTGTGCTTCGGCGTTGAGGACGAGGACGGAGTGGATCCAGTACCCGAGCTGCGAGAGGTAGTAGAACTTGACGCAACCCGCGGAGGGGTAGAACGGGTAGTCGATCCAGAGGTACTCGAGACGCCAGGGCGAGTGCGGGAAGTTGAAGTGCAAGTACTACACGTCGGATTAGCATACGGTCGAAATGTAGAGGTCGTTACTGACGGCGCCGTAGGACCAGTAGACGACAAAGTAGATCCACTGGTAGCTCTGTTCGCCAAACCGCATCACGTTGCGCTCGCGGATGACGTCCTGCTTTGACTGTCGGATAGTCTTGTACGCTGGCGAGCTCTTCTCGCTGGTCCCCGTGGACTTGGTTGCGTTGCGCTTGGCGCGTCGGGCCGCAGCGTTTCGCTCAGCACGCAGATGCCATTCTCGGGCGAAGGGCTCGAAGACTTTGAGTCTTAGACCGTCGCGGATGAGGGCGAGCGCGCCGATCCACATGACAATGAAGCAGAGGTCGAGCGGGCCGTTGACATAGTAGTTGGAGTTTGGGAACGAGTCTGGCTTGGCTGGGGTGTCGACGGGGTAGGAGAGCGTGAAGAACGGGACGAGATATGTGGGCAGCCAGGCCGGCGCCTGTTCGCGGTTCATGGTTGTGGACGCTGTGGACGGCGACGTGGACGACACAGCCAAAGGGACGAGTCGGCCCACGGAACGCGCCTGGATTTTCGCGGAGAAGCGGTGCGGCTAACTCCGTGTGTGCAGCAAGATGGCCAGCCCCTCTGCGACGCTGTACGTGCACAACCTGAACGACAAGGTGAAGACGGGCGAGCTCAGGCACCAGCTGTTTGCGCTCTTCTCCACCTATGGCCGCCTCATCGACGTCGTCGCCTCCAAGGGCACAAAAATGAGGGGACAGGCATTCCTCGTCTTCCACGACCTCGCAGCGGCCACCACGGCCATGCGCGCCTGCGAGGGCATGTCATTCTACGACAAGCCGCTGGTGAGCACCCCCAGCTATCCCCAGACGCGCTCAGGACCACCCAGCGAGCCCCATTAAGCGCATCGAGTACGCCCGCGCAAAGTCTCACGCGACGATCAGGCAAGAGGACCCCAACTTCGTCTCCCAGGCTCTCGCATCCGCGAAGCAAAAGCCAGGCGCAGTAAAGACCAACGGCGCCGAGAAGCGGCACCGCGAGAACGACGACGCGTCCGCGCTGCCTGCCGCAAAGCGCGGAAAGCCCGCGGGCGACGACGGCGATGAGGACGAGATGGAGATAGAGGAGGACGACGACGACCAGCCTGCACGGCCTGCTGCAAACGGCGTGGCTGCGGTGGCCCCGGGTGCGCTGTCCTATCCACCGCGCTCAACCATCCACTCACCAATCTTGTAGGGTTGGCACCGTCCGCGCAACGCCCGCCGTCGGCCACGCTGCTTTGTACGAATCTGCCGCAGGAGATAACGGAAGACATGCTTTCGGTCCTCTTTCAGCAGTGAGTCTTATCCCGCTCCTTGTTTGCTGCCTGCGTCATCTACCCCGTGCCAACGTTCGTTTGTCCTTTCCCTTCCTAGGTATCAAGGCTTCCAATCGGCCCAGGTCACCCAGTCCCCGCACCCGGCCATCGTCGCAGGCGTACAGACGAACGCGAAGACGAAGATGGCCCAGGTCTTCTACGACTCTGCAGACCTCGCCATCCTCGCCAAGGACGCGCTCGACGGCTTCACGATCAAAAAGGGCTGGAAGATGGTCATTTCGTATGTATAGATTGAGCGTTCGCGAATCAGTCGCCGTATGTGCTGCTTCTGGATGTGACTGCGACTTCGACCGTGACTTTGACCTCCCGCTGTGTATCTTTCGCTGAAGATAATGTCATTGTGTATTTTATGCAGTCGAGCAAGGCCTAAGTAGGACGATTCCGACGTGCCTGCCTTGTGATTTACCCCAGGTCTTGCCGATCCGTCGTCCGGTCATTCGGCCATGCCGCCTTCCCCATACTCTCCCTCTTTCCATTCACCCACCAACCATGGCCCAAGAGTACGACCTGAGTAAGGCTGTCGGGCACGAGGAAACGCCCCAGGCAGTGCGTAGCCGCCGTGCTTAACGCGCTCGTGCTGAATGCAATTCGTTAGGTGTCCTGGAACACGCGCGACTTGCTGCTGTACGCCGTAGGCATCGGTGCCAAGGCTACTGACCTGAACGTCGTCTGGGGTGCGTGCCCCATCCCACGTTCGTACAACTGAACTGACCTATACTCGCTGTTGTAGAGGGCCGTACGTCTCCACCTGCTGCGTGCGCACGCGGACGCTTACACATATTTCCCATAGACCCCAAGTTCGCGGCGTTCCCGACGTACCCCGTCGTACTGCCGTACAAAGGCAACAGCACCGGCGTCGTCAACTTCCGCGAGCTCATGTCCAAGGGCGCCAAGACGCCCGGCCTGCCCAAGCTCGACCCGGACCGTGGTGTGCGTCTCGTTAGCTAAACCTCACGACTGAGTAACTGACGTCGTCTGTAGGTGTTTGCGAGCCAGTACATCGAGATCCTGAAGCCTCTCCCACTCGAGAGCGGTGACGGCTGGAAGCTCAAGAAGCGCTGCGTCGGCGCACACGAGAACAGTACGTCCCAGTTGTCTACTCCCTCCAACTACGCCTCTGAAGCTTTGATTTTCCTTTTAGAGTCAGGCATAGTCCTCGACAGTGAACTCGTCCTCGTCGACGCAAAGGGCACGCCCTACGCCCGTCTGTACGCCTCGGGCTTCAATATCGGCGCCGGCAACCGCGGCAAGTTCACCAAGTCCATCGCGGGTCCACCGACGCCCAAGCCAGCGCCGAAGGACCGTAAGCCAGACTGGATTTTCGTGGAGAAGACAAGCGAGGAGGCCGCAGTCGTGCACCGGCTCAGCGGCGACTACAACTACCTCCACATCGGTGCGTCGTCGTCTCTCGCGTCCAGACTAAGTCTGACCTGATTTACTCAACACAGACCCATCTATTGGCAAGAAGAGCGGTTTCGGCGGTGTGATTCTGCACGGTCTCGCATCGTTCGGGTACGCGACGCGCGCGGTCATCGAGCGGGTGGCTGGCGGCGACTTGGCGGCTTTGAAGGGCATCGGCGGCCGCTTCTCGAGCCCCGTCGTACCCGGCGACGTGCTCGAGACGAGCATCTGGGAGCTCGGCGCGGGTCCAGACGGTACGGTCGAGCTCGCGTTCGTCACGAAGAACTTGCGCACGGGCAAGGTGCGTCCTACCATGCGCTTTTCGCGCACTGCATGACTGACGCATGAATTCCAGCCCGCGTTATCGAATGGAATTGCGTTCGTGAAGAAGGCGGAGAAGTCCAAGCTTTGAACGTGGGATAAATATCGTTGGGGAGCATCTCTCGACTCGTCCTTGTTTGAAGATCCCTAATCCTCATCAGCTGTACAACCAGTCAAATCTATCCTACTACAACTGGAATAAGAACAACTTGGTCGTTTACGCACATTTTGAGGTCTGGTAAGGCTCGAAGTATACGTGGCTCGTAGTGACCATACTTCACGATTAGCTTCTGAACGCTGATCTGGCGCATTGCTCGGATTAGACTTGGGGAGCAGGGATACAGCCATTGCCGTACTGTCGGCCCATCCGTGACTAATGACGGAGGTACCGACGCGTACGGCGAGAGGTCCTGCGCCCGCGGCCCGAGTTTATGTTGCTCAAACGCATTACTGAGTCGGCGGGTTGGCGATATCATCTGGAAAGTGTGTCAACGAGTGATTAGGGTGCGGATGACTGGATTTATGGCCGAGGGAGCGAAGAGATCAGGTGGAGATGTTGTCCCTGCCGTTCAGCTCGTGCGAATTAGTGGCTGGGGCCGACGACGATGCCTGGGAAATATTAGAGTATTAAGTGATTAGCGTGCGGTTGGATGGTTGGATTAGTGGCAAGATCAAGGAAGAGATGAGGGGACCTGTTTCCAGGTTATTAGTCGTGTCTGCGTGCGCGCCGTATAGCTTTCGAGCGCGTCAGCTCCGGGCCTGGGTCAGAGAACGCTACCAGCGGTTGCGGGTTGGCATCCGCCTCTTCGCGAGCGCGGCGACGATGCTCGAGACTGGCGAGCGAGGAGCGGAAGATATTGGTCGCGTCGAGGTGCTCGTTCCTCAGGACCTCGAGCGTGAAGGCGGCGAGGGCCTTGGCGGACGCGGACTGGGGGATGGTGGCAGGCATGGTCTCGAAAGTGGGGGGGGGGGGACTGGGGAGAGTTGTGAAAGTTGTTATGGCCAAACAGAGGCCTCTCTTATTCCCCCGGATGCTAAACGGAATGGAGCAAGACATCCGGGAGCGCGGACTTCCGCATTGCAGGTCAGACCAGCACGCAGCACCCATGGCTACGACGAGACGATAGCCGGGAGAGCCACGAGTACCGCATTACATTCCAATCCAGCATATGAGCGCGGTGCCCAGTTCCAATCCGCGCGTTGTCGCGAAGCTCGCCAGTGACAGCTTGCAGAGCCCCGACAACCAGCCGTCGTCGGTAGCAAAGAGATCAGAGCTCGAGAGGTCCCCCTTCATGATCAGCTCAGGAACAGTGCGGCTCGGAGCAGGGATACACCCATCGCCGTACTGTCCGACCGTCCGTGACTAATGACGGAGGTACCGACGCGTACGGCGAGAGGTCCCTGCGCCCGCGCCTTTGCGTTTATGATGCTCGTACGCATTAGTCGGTTCGCGGATTGGCGATATTATCTGGAATGTAGTGTCAATAAGCTATTAGAGAGCGGGTGGCTGGTTTAATGGCGAAAGGGAAGAGATTAGGTGGACGCATTATTCCTGCCGTCCAGCGTGTGCTGCTCGTGCGCACTAGTGGTTGGGCCGACGAGGATACCTGGGAAATATTAGACTATTAAGTGATTTGGGAGCGGGACGTCGGATTAGTGGCGAGATTAAGGGAAGAGTGGAGACCAGTCGTGTTTCTAGTCGCGTCTGTGTGCGCGGCGGATAGCTTTAGAACGCGTCAGCTCCGGGCCTGGGTCAGAGAACGCTACAAGTGGCTGCGGGTTCGCGTCTGCCTCTTCGCGAGCGCGGCGACGATGCTCGAGACTGGCGAGCGAGGAGCGGAAGATATTGGTCGCGTCGAGGTGCTCGTTCCTCAGGACTTCGAGAGTGAAGGCGGCGAGGGCCTTGGCGGACGCGGACTGGGGGATTGCGGCAGGCATGGTCTCGAAAGTTGGGGGAACTGGGGAGAGTTGGGAAAGTTGTTGTGGCCAAACAGAGGCCTCTCTTATTCCCCCGGATGCTAAACGGAATGGAGCAAGATATCCGGGAGCGAGGACTTCCGCATTGCGTCTTAGTCCAGCAAGCAGCACCCACGGCTAGGGGGAAGACGAGGCGAGGCAGCCGGGAGCCATGACTGCCGCATTGCATTCCAGTCCGGCACACCGGCGCGGGTATCCAGTTCCAATTCGACCATCGCCGCGAAGCTCCCCATTGAAAGCTTGCAGAGCCCCGACTAACCAGCCGTCGTTGATAGCAAAGAGATCAAAGCTCGAGAAATGCATCCTCGAATAGTGCGCAAGTAACTCGGGGCAGGAGTGCACACCTGCCCGTCGCCGCACCGCCAGACCTCCCGCGACTAATGACGGAGGTACCGACGTGCGCGGCGAGAGGTGGAGATGTCCCTGGCCCGCGTTATGGTGCTCGTACGCATTAGTGAGTGTATGGTTGACGATATTATCTGGGAAGTTAGAGTGATTAGTGATTAAAGTGCGGTTGGATGAATTAGTGGCAAGATGAAGGAAGAGTGAAGATCAAGCCGTGTTTCTAGTCGTGTCTGTGTGCGCGTCGTATCGCTTTCGAGCGCGTCAGCTCCGGGCCTGGGTCAGAGAACACTACCAGCGGCTGCGGGTTGGCATCCGCCTCTTCGCGAGCGCGGCGACGATGCTCGAGACTGGCAAGCGAGGATCTGAAAACATTAGTCGCATCGAGGTGCTCGTTCCTCAAGACCTCGAGTGTGAAGGCGGCGAGGGCCTTGGCGGACGCAGACTGGGGCATGGTGGCGGGCATCTCTCGAAAGTGGGGGGGACTGGGGAGAGTTGTGAAAGATGTTGTGGCCAAACAGAGGCCTTTCTTATACTCACGGAAGCTACGCGGAATGAAGCCAGACAATCGGGAGCGAGGACTTCCGCATTGCATCTCAGTCCGGCGTACCCGTCGGGAGGCTCGCCAGTAGAGAGCTTGCAGGTGTTCCTTCGATACAAACAAGAGTCTCTGAACGAACAAGAGCAACAGCTCCCAGGTTACCAAGACACCACGAGGACCGGATGGACGGAAATTATGAGGATTAGTGGGAGACGGAAGGCAAGAGCCGCAAAAAGCCGACCGCGCTTGTCCTCATCACGATGTCCGTTCGGTCTGCGTGAATACTCGCAGCCCTGGCGAACAAGGACAGGAGCCGTTAACGCGTCTTCTGTTGACGCAGGCCGTACAAAGCGCATGCTCCTACGGCTTGGACTCGCCAACTTGACTGCTCGGCTCTTGTACAAACCATCTCCCTTACTCCTCCTAAGATCTCTGTCCCGACGTCATCGCGGAATTTCTGGCGACTGGCTGTCTACGCTCTACTTCCGAGCCGTATAAAACCCTGCTTATCTGGCGTTCATGGGCCTACTGTCAGTCATGCGTTTCTTTGCTCTACCACTCTTGGTACACCTCGTTGCGCTGCTCGTCGCTGGAGCGAACGTCCCCACAATCGTGAATCTGCGCATCGAAGGCGCGAACCACACCATATACGAGGCGCCGATAATTACTCGTGTATGGCTCTTGCATCTTCAGTCTTTACACTTCCTGATATGCGCGCCCTTCGTCTGGTAGGGCCACAATGTGACGACCCAGTCCGCAGGCAACATTCACTGCGATGGCACGAATCACAACGAAAATCCCACTCCGGGACCCACGTGCACGAGCGCTCTAGCTGACGCTGCTCGACTTGCGGGCTTCACGTTCGACGGGTACGTGGGGGTGGTCTGTGCTCGTGGATAGACGGTGTCTAATCATTCTGACCGACCATAGTACGCCCTTCGGCGAGTTCGATGATATCTTCATCGACCGCATTGGAGACACGGCCAACACGGACACCGAGTTCTGGGGCATCCTGTTGAACTTCTTCTTCACGCCCGTCGGAGGGTGCCAGCAGGAAGTGAAAGCATTCGATCATGTCCTCTGGGCCTTCAACGCATTTAGCGTCGCCCATTTCTTGAAGCTCGACGGCCCACAACTCCTACATCGCGGAGAGCACGCCACCTTCACAGTTGTTGACGGCCTGAACAACACGAACGTGCCTGTAGCAGGAGCGTCCCTCGGCGTCGGCGGGCTAACAGACGCTGCGGGTCGCGTCACGTTAGCGTTCGAGACCAGGGGACTACACAGCTTGAAAGCGACTCGTGCGGACTCGCTACGCTCGAATCGTCTTGACGTCCTTGTCGTATGAGTCACTATTCGTGCTCTCCGTCAGGTACACCTGTAATATCACTTGATGTCCCTCCGGGCTGCCGTACTACATCTGCACTGGCGCTGTCCATCACGCCGCTTTACGCCCCCGCCCGGGTTGCGGAAATCGTTCCTGCCGACGGCTTCAGACGTCCTATAAAGCTGTCACTGGCAGCGTCCAATCTGCGCTCGCGTCTGCCCGCGAGTAGTGATGCGTGCCCTGTCGCTCGGTTCCACGCTGTTCCTCGCAGCCTCACTTGTCTTCGCGAACAACTTCCCGCGATTAGTCAATCTCCGAATCGAGGGCGCGACGGGCACGATATACGAGGCCCCGATCCTTACGAGGGTAAATCCATTATTCGTGTCACTCCCAGCGGCTGACAGTGATGATGTGGATAGGGCCATAATATCACTACTGCATCCGGAGGGAACCACCATTGCGATGGTACCAACTTTGGGGCAAATGCGAGTCCTGGAGCGACCTGTACAAGCGCCTTGGCCGACGCCGCTCACCTTGATCGCTTCACCTTCGATGGGTGTGTACTTCGGCTGTTGCACTTTCCAGTATCGTATCAGCTTACACAAGTGCGCTCGACAAGCACGTTCTTCGAGGAGTTCGACGACTTCTTCATCACTCGCATTGGTGACTCTAGCGAGACGGCCACACAAGACTGGGGCGTTCTCTTGAACTTTTCCTTCACTCCGGTCGGCGGGTGTCAGCAGGAGGTCAAGCCTTTCCAACACGTCCTCTGGGCTTTCGACGCCTTCAACGCGGAGCACTTCCTGAAGCTGGACGGCCCGCGCGTCATTCACGCTGGCCAGGCAGCGACATACACGGTCGTTGACGGGCTGAATCACACCAACGTCCCCGTGGGTGGTGCAACGCTCAATGGCCAGACCACCAACGCGGCTGGGCAGGTTACTCTAATCTTCCCAAGTCCTGGTCCGCGTTCGCTTAAAGCCACGAAGAGCGATTCCATACGCTCGAACCGCTTGGACGTGCTCGTCGTCCCCTAAATGTACCCAGCGCTGAACGTATCAATGTAGGGACAACGCCGGTACTCTAGCTAGCGAAAGCGTAGTACAAATGTAATGCACATTAGAGTTGAAGACCCAAACTAGGGGCGAGCGTCAAGTACCTCTATGCGCTCTTCCCGACGTCCTCTTTCAGGCTAACAATGTGGTTGAGCACTATGTAGTCGCCGTCATGTCTGCGAGGCTCGGCCTTCGGACCCTCGTTAAACGACGCGAGCTTAGCGTCCTTGTCGAGCGCGAAGTATGCGACGCGCATGCCCTGGAAGCGCACACACTCGTTACCCACGAGCTGTTCGGCCGCTGCCTTGGGCTCGTCGCCGTGTCCACCAGTACCCACGAGCTGCGGGGCTGCCGCTGCCTCCTGCTCGAGCTTGTTCGCCTTCTCCTGACGCTCTGCCGCCTCCTTTTTCGCGTCTTCGTACGAGCTCTTGGCGAGAGCGAAGAAGCCGACCTCGACAAGCGCGCCCTTCACGATCTCCAGACTGTTTGGGTTGATGTCCGTAAGGAAGTTGTCTAATGCTGCTGGATCGTCGCTCATGAAGAGGCGGTTGATAATGCGCGTCTCGTCAACGACGACAGGAGACCCGGACGGCTTGTGTTCCGCCACCCACTGGATGAAAGCTTTTGGCTTCTTCGTCACCTTGTCGAAGCGCACGACGACCTCTGTGACTGCTCCAGTAGCCGGGTCCGTCTTGTGCGATACGTAGACGACGGGGTAGGGCGCCTGGAGAAGACCGACGGTCTTGCCTGGTGCAAGACGGAAGTAGTCTTTCGAATCCTCGAGACGGAAGTCGTCCTGGTCGATGTACACCGTCCGCGTGAACGGAACCTTGCTCGTACCGAGCTCTGGAACCTTGGAGTGCAACGGCTTTTCGACCCAGAGTACCTCCCCTTCCGGCATGTCCTCGATGATGACCTTCAGAGGACGAAGGACCATCATGAGGCGCGGCACGGTATTCTCCAGGTACTGCCGGACGCTTTGCTCGAAGCGCACTGCCTGGATGTTGGTTTTCGCGGTAGACACGCCCAGCGTGCTGACGAAGGAGAGGATTGCGCCAGGTGGGATGCCGCGTCGACGTAGGCCGACGAGGGTGTACATGCGCGGGTCGTCCCAGCCTCTGACATGACCGTCTTTCACGAGCTTGATGAGCTTGCGTTTCGACATGACTGTGCCTTCGATGTTGAGACGACCGTACTCGGATTGCCGGGGCTTGTAGACCTCCAGCGCATCGCAGAGCCATTCGTACGACACGCGAGAGTCGATGAACTCTGTTGTGCACAACGAGTGCCTACACCCACAGGTTAGCCGTGGAAGATGAAGGAATAAGGCGACGAACGAGATGTTCTCGAAACTATCGCACAGACAGTGCGTGAAGTCGTATGTCGGATATATGCACCACTTGTCCAGAGTGCGATGATGTGGTTCACGGACGACACGGTACGCGACGAGATCCCACATCTGGGGGTTACCAGACTCGAGATCCTGCTTCATGCGCATTGTCATCGTGCCCTTCTCGTACTTGCCGTTCTTCATGTCCTCGAAGATCTTGAGCGACTCTTCGATTGGTCGGTCACGATGTTCGCATGCGCGTCGCGGCCCATGGTCGTCGCCTCCACGATCCGCTTTTACTTTCTCCGCTGTAGTGTAAGGTCAGCCCTCGGTTTCGAGCACCCCGAAGCACGCCTCGCACCTGTGCATGAGCAGCAATAGCCCTTGTCGCGCTTAATGAGCTCGACACCGAGATCGTACAGCTGCTGGAAGTAATCGCTCGAATACGTGATACGGAACGGCTCGAAGCCCAACCATCGCACGACTTCAAGGATACTCTCGAAGTACCTCGCCTCCTCCGCTGCCGGGTTCGTATCGTCATAGCGCAAGTAACACTTGCCACCATGGTGCGCAGCGTAGCCGAAGTTGACGAAGATGGCTTTGGAGTGGCCGATGTGTAGGTAACCGTTGGGCTCGGGCGGGAAGCGCGTGAACACCTTCCCGCCAGTCGCAGAGAGGTGCTGTTCGCGCAGGCGCGGGTGGATCTGAGGGTTCCCACCGGGCGCATGCAGTGCGCCCAGGAAGCCCTCCTCGAACACCGTCTTGGCTGGCGGTGGTGCCTCTTCGGGCGCGGATGTGGACGCAGTAGGTGCTGCTTTCGGCTCCTGCGACAGGGTCAATCACTACTCAAGCTGAAACAACAAAGCTTTAGACCTTCGGCGGGGGCTTCGTGGAACCTTTGGGTCCAAACGTTTCTGTGAAGACACGCTCGACCGTATTCTTGACCTCGAGCGGACTGGCCCATCGCAACGTCGGCGACGTGCGGAGCGACGCGAGCACGCCGCTGAGGTTCCCCCAGCTCGTGACGGCGGCAGACTGAATATATCCCGTAACTGCGTTGTAAATTTCCTCGTTCGTAATGGAGAATCCTGCGATATATGCTGTGAGTCACTGCAACCCGCGCTGGCAAGCCCAAGCCACACGCACCGACGCCGCACACATCGTCGAATTCCGCGTCATTTATGGGTGCGCTATGCGATTCCAGATACTTGGATGCCGCTGGCTCGTTGAATTAGAGACTATAGTTGAGCGATGGCTGGCTCGCGAGCACGCACCCGCGACCTGGTCGTTAGTCTTGAGCCGACCATCGACGATTGCGTCGACGCCGTACGCGCGTTCTGGAGCGCCCAACTTGCCCGCATTGACAGCGAACGCGGAGAGCAGCACACCGCGCTTGGTATCGATGCCCTTCCCAGCGAGACCGTTGGACTCGATGAGCTCGCGCAGCGACGCGCTGTGCTTTCCGATAGCCGCGTCCTGGGCCTTGCGCGCGTCCAGGCCAATGCTCTGGAACAAGTTAACGAGCTCGGCCACTGCTGGATCGTTCAGATCGATTTTGGGCGGCATCGGTGCAGAAGGTGTAAAGTGTAAGGGTAAGGTGTGTTGTGACTCGGCGATCTACGACTGAATGCTAATACAACATGTTCCGACTCTGAGTTGCCAGTACAGTCCGAACAACTAGCACCACCTACTGGCGGTGGATGATTATCTGTCCAGCAGCGCCTTTCAACGAGCGCGTCGTTTTTCCCTTCTTCTCCTCGACCACTATCTCCAGCGGCACGGCGTCTAGCTGCTTCACGGCGTCTGGCAATCGATCTTCCACAAACGCGTGCGACAGCGATAGGATACCCGCGAATATGCTCTCAAACTTCTTGCGCTGGAACGGTACCATGCAGTACACATCCGAGAAAGTCTCGTGCTTCGATTTCGCTGCAAGATCACAGCGGTCAGTGTCAGGGTGTAAGGGGATATAATATGAAGTCTGCGTACGGAACGTGAAGAAGGAGGCGTGCGCAGGCCACGCGCCGACCAGCTCCTCCGCCCATGCCAAGTGCGCCTTCCAGATTGTAAACGCCTCCGAATCAATGACGCACAGCGGGATGTCCGGTGTCCAGTTCGAGGGCATCGGCCCCGGCGTCGCAAGCGGCTCGAACCACGGATCGAGCGCCAGCGCCTGCGAGAACGGTATCGGCTCGTGTCCCTCCAGAGGCGGAGACGACAGTATAGAGAGCAGGGTGCAGGCGCCAAAGCTGTGTCCCGCGAGCACGACCTCCGACTCGCAGTTGATGCCTCCGGACCAAGGCGAAGGGTCTATCGCACCACCGTCGAGTTTGTGGACTGAAGAAGATCCGGAGACGAGATCCTTCAGCACGGAGAAGGCAGTGTATACCTCAAAGCGACGGAACTCGAGCTGTTCAACGCGCAATGCGAACTTGTGCGCATCTGTATTATCCCAGCTAGGGAACACAAACATTAGATAAGTTCAACAACACGCAGAGAATATGGGCATACACTATATCGTCGGGTTTAGCGTAGTATCTCGGCTGCCCGTCGCGCGTGGTGAAGAGCATGCCAGAGCGATCCCGATGCTCCAACGCAAGGACGACGTATCCTTGCGACGCGAGGTTTGCTACAAGTTGCGAGTACATCGTCTTTGAGCCTGCAGTCGAGTTGAAGGCCGGCTCAGATTTCTCAACGAGATGGCTGACCTGCAAGACCATGGCTGAAGATGATGACCCGCCAACGACCATCCTTCGCTTTCAGCAATGGTGCACCCTCGAAAACCGGTATCTATGAGATAAGAATCAGTCACAGATCCAACGGGGATGCATTGCAGCCATACCCTCAGGCGAGACGAGTACAGCAACGTCAAGGGCCCTGGTAGAAAGTTAGCATGTGTGGCCAACACGCGGACGTGGTGCTCTGACATATTGCCCATTGGGACACGCCTATTGCGCACGTTGGTTCAGCTGTTGCACAGGTTGAACGCGCGCAACGTACCTGTGAAATGCGCAGTGCCGGCGACCGCGGCGTGCGTCGGCCTGAAGCAACGGTTTCCGTGGCCGAGGATGGCAAGGATGAAATCCAAACAAACGGGACACGAAAGCGACGCAGAGCAGCACCTGGCCCCTCTATCAGAGATAGCCCCCGGAGTAATTAGTGTGAATAATTCCAAGCATAATGCTACCCTTGACTCGGTATTAACGCGAGAATACCCACACACTCGTTGAAGTGCCAGAATGTCTAATTATAGCTTATTTCCGGTACGTCCGCGATTTAAAAGGCACAAAGGTCGCCTGGTATGTGTCTTATGCTGAGCCCTGCACAATGCAGAGGCTAGCGATGGATGCTGGAGTAGGGGAGAGCGGTACGACGAGGGGTGGCGGAGTTTGAACCGGGCCCACCCTCTCGGGAAACGGCCGAGCTGCCCTCCACACCGTCCGCACGCATCCTGATCGACGTCTGAAACAGTAGCTATATGCAGGGCTCCGTATAAGACATATACCAGGCGATCTCCGTGCTTTTAAATCGCGGACGTACCGGAGATAAGCTATAATTAGACATTCTGGCACTTCAACGAGTGTGTGGGTATTCTCGCGTTAATACCGAGTCAAGGGTATCATTATGCTTAGAATTATTCACACTAATTACTCCGGGGGCTATCTCTGATAGAGTGGCCAGGTGCTGCTCTGCGTCGCTTTCGTGTCCCGTTTGTTTGGATTGCATCCTTGCCATCCTCGGCCACGGAAAACGGTCAGTCGCCATACGGACTGCACAGCTGCGCGCTCACTGGTCAATCCACGGCGCACCGTCAGGCTTTGCAGCAGCGGGCACGTCGCATGGATAAAAGACGTTGAAGACGACAGCGTCGGCCTCCAGAACATGGTCGTCGCCGTTGAGCTTTGCAGTGCCGAACTTGCGCGGCGGGCTGACGTCGTGCACGAGCGTGGTGAGGCCGACGTTATACGGGCCGGTGAGCTGTGGCAGGAACATGGCGGGAGTGAGGAGTTGTCGGCGTCATTCTTGGACTTGAAACCGGGATGAGCAAGCCCGATGCGGCCCCCGGCCGTAATCTAATCTTTCTTCCTTCCGTCCATGACGCCAGCGGCCCGAGCTCTCCAGCATGGCCAGCGTGGAATGGGTGTCGACTCTGTGGTCAACTGAACCGCGATGGGTGACAGAGCCAGACATCGCTCTCATCGAACAAATTGCGCGCGAGCAGCTGCATGTTCCACCTGGCGAGCCCTGCAGAGTCACTCTCTTCGCCCAAGGAGCCTTCAACAAGCTGTACGAGATCCACGTCGCAGACGACGCGCCCGCCTACCTCATCCGAGTCGCTCTGCCCGTCGAACCACGCCTGAAGACGCTCAGCGAGGTCGCCACACTCGACTTTGTCCGCGCGCACTGCAACGTGTCCCTCGTTCCACGCGTACTTGCCTACGAGGCTAACGCAGAGTCAACGCCTCTTGGCTTTGAATGGATGATCATGGAGAAACTGCCCGGCACGGTGCTAGAGGATCGTTGGCGCACCATGTCCTTTGCGGCGAAAGAAGATCTCGTCAGGACGCTCGTCGGGGTGCTAGCTAATCTGTACGAGCATCCCTTGCGTGGTATAGGCAACATATATCTTCAGGATGACGATGATACATCGCAACCTACTGTCAACCGCATCGTGTCTATGGTCTTCTTCTGGGACCAGCACCGAAAGCAGGACGTGCCTCGCGGGCCGTTCCGTTCCAGCGCAGAGTGGCTTTCTGCGAGACTTTCTTTCGTGTTGAACGATGCTGGGCATACTATTCGGACTTCCGAGGACGAAGACGATGTTGAGGAGGCAGAAGAGGCCCAAGCTCTCGCGCATCGGCTACTCGCCCTCCTCCCAAAACTGTTTTCTGCGAGCAACGACGCTGACTCGCAGCCGGAGCGGACAATCATACTTCACGACGATCTCTCGTTCCACAATTTGCTCGTAGACGACGAAGGTCGCTTAACGGGCATTATCGATTGGGAATGCGTCTCCGCCCTGCCTGTTTGGTACGCGTGTCAGTTTCCATCCTTCCTCACGGGACGAACGCGCACTGAGCTACCGGACGAGACGACATATGCCCTTAATGACGACGGGACGCGTATCCAATTGTACGGCGAGCACCTGCGCGAATGGGAGCAGACGCAATTGCGGGACGTCTTCCTATGCGAGATGGAGCGTGTGCAGCCGGAATGGGTTCGCCACTATCGCGAGCCGCGGAACGTGCTGAAGGCGGACTTCGAGGCGGCCGTGACGCAGTGCGATGCGCCGTTCGCTAAGCGGTTAATTGGCAGGTGGATTGACCGCGTCGAGGCGATGGATTCGGAAGGAGATGCCACGTACATATCTCTGCGGGACGACTTTCATCGATAACGTATGCTCCCAGTCTCAAGCAGGAAAACACATCCTGCAATGCGTACTTCACGAGGCTCTCAGCTGGACCACCATCTCGTCAAGACCTGCCCTGCGCTGCTGCGAGCCCATTGACCACTGTCTGGTCGTCTGCCATGCCTAGAAACGGCGGCTGGTGCATCTTGACCTGGATTTTCCGTTCGCTTGCCGCTAAAGGACCCTGTGAGCTGCCCGTCGTCGGGGCCGAAGGTCGCACGTGAGTAACCAGGCGTGCTGAGTGCTGGACTGAGACGCAATGCGGAAGTCATCGCTCCCGGATGTCTTGCACCATTCCGTTTAGCATCCGGGGGAATAAGAGAGGCCTCTGTTTGGCCACAACAACTTTCCCAACTCTCCCCAGTTCCCCCAACTTTCGAGACCATGCCTGCCGCAATCCCCCAGTCCGCGTCTGCCAAGGCCCTCGCCGCCTTCACACTCGAGGTCTTGAGGAATGAGCAGCTCGATGCGACCAATATTTTTAGATCCTCGCTCGCCAGTCTCGAGCATCGTCGCCGCGCTCGCGAAGAGGCGGACGCGAACCCGCAGCCACTGGTAGTGTTCTCTGACCCAGGCCCGGAGCTGACGCGCTCGAAAGCCATACGCCGTGCACACAGACACGATTAAAAACATCGACTGGCCTCCACTCTTCCCTTAATCTCGCCACTAATCTAATCTAACCAACCGCACCTTAATCACCTACTACCTAATTCTTTCCGGGTATTCTCGTCGGCCCCAACCACTAATGCGCACGTTCAGCACGAGCAACGGCAGGGTTCTATCTCCACCTAATCCTCAACTCCAGCCATCCGCTCCCTCATCACTTGTTGACACTACTTTCAGATAATATGGCCAACCCGCCAACCTAATCAACGCGTGCGAGCACCACAAAGTCAATGGCGCGGGCGCAGGGACCTCTCGCCGTACGCGTCGGTACCTCCGTCATTAGCCACGGATGGTCGGACAGTGCGGCGATGGGTTATCCATGCTCCGAGTTACTTCCACACTGTTCCTGAGCTGAAGGGGAACCTCTCGAGCTCTGATCTCTTTTGCTACCGACGACGGCTGGGGGCTCTGCAACTTGCAGCTTTCACTGTCGAGCTTCGCGGCGACGACGGTCGAATTGGAACTGGGTACCCCGACCCGTATGCTGGACTGAAATGGAATGCGGAAGGCGTGGCTCCCGGCTTTCTCGCCTCGTTCAGCCGTAGCTGTGGGTGCTGCTTACTGGTCTGACCTGCAATGCGGAAGTCTGAGCTCCCGACTGTCTTGCACCAATTCCGTTTAGCATCCGGGAGAATAAGAGAGGCCTCTGTTTGGCCACAACAACTTTCCCAACTCTCCCCAGTTCCCCCACTTTCGAGAGATGCCCGTCACGATGCCCCAGTCCGTTTCCGCCAAGGCCCTCGCCGCTTTCACTCTCGAAGTCTTGAGGAACGAGCAGCTCGACGCGACAAATATCTTCCGCTCCTCGCTCGCCAGTCTCGAGCATCGTCGCCGCGCTCGCGAAGAGGCGGACGCGAACCCGCAGCCACTGGTAGCGTTCTCTGACCCAGGCCCAGAGCTGACGCGCTCGAAAGCGATACGACGCGCACGCAGACACGACTAGAAACATGGACTGCTCTCTACTCTCCCCTCAATCTCGCCACTAATCCAACCGCTCCCTAATCACTTAATACTCTAACCTTTCCAGGCATTCTCGCCAGCCCCCCACCATTAATGCACTGGAGCAGCACACGCTGAACGGCAGGGATAATACCTCCACCTAATCCCTTCATTCCTCTTCGCCATTCTCCAGTTACCCGCTCCCTAATCCCTTGTTGACACTTCTTTCTTTCCAGATAATATCGCCAATCCGCCTCATGCGTACGAGCATCATAAACTTAACGCGGCGCGGGCGCAGGGACCTCTCGCCGTACGCGTCAGTACCTCCGTCATTAGTCACGGATGGTCGGACAGTACGGCGATGGGTGTACCCTTGCCCCGAGTTACTTGCGCACTATTCTCGAGCTGAAGAGGGACCTCTCGAGCTCTGATCTCTTTGTTGCCGACGACGGCTTGTCCTCGGGGCTCTGCAACTTGAAGTTTCTACTGGCGAGCTATGCGGCGACGACGGTCGAATTGCAACTGGGTACCAGGGCCCGTATGCTCAGGCTGGACTGAAATGCAATGCAGTAGTCGTGGCCCCCGGCTGTCTTGCCTCGTCTCGCCGTAGCCGTCCGTGCTGCTTGCCGGACTGAGACGCAATGCGGAAGTCCTCGATCCCGACCGTCTTGCACCATTCCGTTTAGCATCCGGGGGAATAAGAGAGACCTCTGTTTGGCCACAACAACTTTCCCAACTCTCCCCAGTTCCCCCCACTTTTGAGACCATGCCTGCCGCAATCCCCCAGTCCGCGTCCGCCAAGGCCCTCGCCGCCTTCACACTCGAGGTCTTGAGGAATGAGCACCTCGACGCGACCAATATCTTCCGCTCCTCGCTTGCCAGTCTCGAGCATCGTCGCCGCGCTCGCGAAGAGGCGGACGCGAACCCGCAACCGCTGGTAGCGTTCTCTGACCCGGGCCCGGAGCTGACGCGCTCGAAGGCGATACGCCGCGCACACAGATACGACTAGAAACACGGAATCGTCCCTTCTCTTCCCTCAATCTCACGGTTATTCTCACCACTAATCCAACCAACCGCCCCCTAATCACTTAATACTCTAACATTTCCCAGATCGTCGGACCTAACCACTAATGCGCACGAGCAGCACAAGCTGAACAGCAGGAATAATACGTCCACTCAACCTTTTCACTTCCCTTCGCCATTCAACAGCCATCCGCTCTCTAATCACTCGTTGACACTGCTTTCCAGATAATATTGCCAACCCGAGCCTACTAATGCGTACGAGCACCATAAACTCGACGGCGCGGGCAGGGACTTCTCGCCGTACGCGTCGGTACCTCCGTCATTAGTCACGGATGGTTCGAAAGTGCGGCGATGAGTAGACTGTATCCCTGCTCTGTGTCCTTCCAGCACGCGAGCCCGATAACTGCCTGACCTGCGCTGAGCTGGCGCGACTTGGCTCGAGACGCGCGCCGATACTGTTGCGATCCCACTATCACCCTCCAACACACTGCGGCACTCGATGATTGGGCACGTAGCAAGTACCCAATGTTCTGTACCGCTAGCGAGCACATCGATGGAGGGGCCGCCGCAAGTCCGTGCACTGGTGTGAATCCCGCGCCAGTCATCGCTACGATGCGCTGATACAGGCATCGCCGTCGATGTGCCTACGCGGATGTGTCTTCGATTTGGATGCCATCGTCCCAGCAGTTGAGCAGGTGCGGTCGACGGTAACATTCTTCAAACCATTCCTGAGGACTCCTCCGGTCGGATAATTGTGTTATGCGCTCGTAGGGGATTCTGGAGCGGGCCGGAATCCTATAAGTGAAGATGCGCTTGTCGTGGAGGGATTTGAGGTGGTCGACGAGGACTCCGAAGAAAACCATTACAACTTCGAGGGTGAAGCCGAGCAAGCAGTGCTCGTCGAAGCGTACGACGATACGCTCGCAGCGAGGAAGTGCAGCAAGCGCTTCGCGGACAGTCTGAGTCACCCCGTCCACCCAGAAGTACCGAGAAACGTCTATGAAGACGTGTGAGAGTTGCGGAAATGTTTCCGCAATATGAGTCCAAGGCGTGCGCTTCCCGAGGAGGATTCTGAGGTGCGTGACGCAGAGCCAAGGAGTGGTCTCCTTTGACGGCCACGGACTCTGAGCATCGTCGAAATCCACGGTACTTGGTACGTACAGAAGAAAGAGGTATCGCGTCAAGTAAGGAGTCCGCGAGCACGAGAGGTGTTTCAGCCCAATGTCGCTGACGACAAACAGGGAAACACGGCGAAGGTGCCTAAACAGCGCGGGCGGGTGTTCAGAGGCCCAAGGTCCAGGACTGGTCCAGGCATGCAAAATGAGACATCGCGTTGGGGCGAAGAATTCTGGTGGTATGGGCATAGAGATGAAGCGTCTCAAGTGCGCGTCGTCGATGAATACGCGTCGGTAGAGGATCGGATGGACCCAGGCGTGGACGATACGAGAGACGAGAGACAGCTGTCGAGCGACCCATGCTGGGCGACGCAAGATGTTGTGCCGAGCGGCGAGCTCGACGATTTCGCGTATTAGCTCTGGCGGCAGCTTGGTCACCGTGACGTCGGTGGTCATGGTTGAGAGCAGAGTTGCGTGACGTGCACACAAGTCCGCCGCGCTCTGCTTTCTGGTGACCGCTTCAATGCAACGGACCTGCCGTTGTGCGAGAGTGCTCACAGGGTCAACCTCCGATGTGAGCAGTCAACACAGTATGTCCAGGGTCTGAACTCGCCGGCGCCGTGTCCGAACCTGGGTGCGGCCACGCGCTGCCTCGATTGAGCTGATGCACCGCCGCCAAGTTGTCGAAACGCCGACGGCAACGGGTGGCCTGCTGGCGCTGAGGTCGGTCAGATCAAGTACAAGATGCGGCGCAGATGGCTGCGCATCGCCGTGTTCCTTGTCCCCGCCTTTCTCGCCCTCGGTGCGCTGCACCAACTTCTTTTCATTTCTTCTTCTATTTCTTTTCTTTTTTTGCTTTGCTTTTTATATTGCCTGATATGATGTTCTCTCAAATCATCACTCTTTCTGCGTGCCTCGCGATTGTCGCGGCACGGCTCCCGGTCTTGGCTCGATGTGAGTGCACGCGACCGAGCATGGGCGTTCTTCAGGCTGACCATACGCTGCAGGCGGCACCCTCGACCTTGGTGCGCATGCGCGCGCGGTATGTCTTCCCGAGGCTCATTGTCGGCGTAGGTACGATTCCCTGCGAGGACGGCGCGATTTGCACGGCTGTGAATGCTAGTAAGTCCCTATCCTTTGCTCGCCACGCGAACGTCGTCTAAGTTTCATTGCAGCTTATAGCCAATGCCTGTTCGTCGTCTTCATGAATCGTGGTCTTGCTGGTTGACGCGTAGATGTGCAGACCGTCGCGCTCAGCGGCCCGTGACATACGCGCCGTCCGCCGCGGCGAAGTTGCAAAACGTTTTGGACAGGGCGGCCAAGCGAACCTTATAAATGGGACGCCGTACACTTGGAAGCTCGTCTCGTCGCATGCATACCAGATGAACTCGTGGGACAACTGGCCCAAGGAAGTCCCAGCGTTCTCCGTCCGCCCAGTGTACGTCGAGTTCAAGACCGCTGTCGTGACCGCGGACGACGCAGGCGAGGTCACATACCAGCTCGACGGCACGCCGCACACTTTCCAGGTCCAGGCGCGCGCCAAGCAGGGCTTCCAGCTTCAGGTGCAGCTTACGAACATGTCGACGCTCGGAAACGCACAAGGCACGACCATTCCCATCGGGTGGAACCACGACGGATTCGTCAACTGGGCCCTCGCGGGTACCGACCCATCGTCTTTCGTCTCGAGCAACCCGCCGCAGACCTGGGTCCAGGATGCGCTCCCCACGTTCGGCAATGTAACGCTCGGCAAGTTTGTTCTCCCTGGAAGCCATGACGCCGGTATGTACAAGCTGGACGGGACGACGGCCGGTTCTAGAGAATGCAATACCCTCACGCAAACAAAATCCATTGGTCAGCAATTGGCGGCCGGCGCACGGTATTTCGACGTGTATGTGCTTCCGCCTGAGGCGCTGTGCTCTACTCATCGCTGTACAGTCGCCCCGTCATTTCCGCTGGGAAGTTCAAGACCGGCCACTACTCCGAGATAAATGCGGTTCTTGTCAGCTCGGTGAGTCGAGCGTCAACCCGCCAAGCTTGGTACTGACACCACCTTCTCAGTTCCAAGGAGGCAACGGAGAAAGTATCGAAGACATAGTCAGTCAGATCAACGATTTTTCGAGTGACAAGGCGGAGGTTATCATCCTGCGTCTCGCCCATGACTTGAACACGGTTTGTCGACCACTGTTCGCGCCCACCGTCTTGGCTCATCTCGCTCCAGGACGTCGGCAATACGCAATACCGCCCGTTGATCCAAGACGAACTCAACCGTCTCTTCGGCGAGCTTCAGCGCATCAACGACCTTTACGTCGCGCCCTCCGCAGACGTGGATCTTACAACGCTCACGCTCAACGAGCTTACTGCGAACGGTACACGGTCGGCTGTATTGCTCGTTTTCCGTCTCGACGGCGAAGACGTCTCGCTCGGCGAACTGCACGGCAAGGGGTTCTTCACTATCGAGCAGCTGGACGCGTACAACGAGTACTCAAAATCGGACGATCTCGCCGAGATGGCCGCCGACCAACTCGAGAAGATGCATGATCAGGCGCACAGATACTTCACTCTTTCCTGGACGCTCACTCAGAGCGCGACGGGCACGCTCCTCTGCCCCGTCAAGGAGTCTATTCTCCAGCTCGCTCAGCACGCAATCGGCGCGATCTTTACCCAAATACTGCCCGTCGTCAGTAAGGCGGTATACCCGAAGCTGCTCTACATCGACAACTTTGTGCACTCGGATATGGTCGCGCTTGCTATGGCCATCAACTACAAGGCCCTGTGATCGACTTCCCTTTACCGACTGTCACTATTGCCGATTACTCGCGGCATCCTTTCGCTTTGCTTTCGACGCTTCGGCGACCTAATTTATCATTTATGGGCTGTTGGACAATCTTACATAATACATAGTACCCTCGCTTTTACATCGGTTGTGCTCTTTCCGCCCTTCCGGCATATCACGATAGGCGCTCTATTACGGATGTAACAGAGCATTCCCAGGAAAATACGGACGTACGTTATATTCGATCGTACTAGCGCTCTTGTGAGATGCATGTATCTGGGCGCAACTACAACTCGAGTGTAAGGGTGTCGTCACGCTCCCAAGATTCACATCGGGGTCTCGTTTATTTCCGCTCCATCAGCTTCCGACCGGCAACCGTAGCCGGTTTATCCTTGTCCTCGAACTATTATCTCACCCTAGCCTTTTCCTTGCGACGATGTCTGGACGAGTTACACTTGCAGACCTTCCTCTGGAGCTAAGCGAGTATATTATGTCACTCGCTGCGCATACCTGGGCCATAGACGATAAACCGTCGGTCGCATCTCTGTCGCGCACATCACGCGCAGTCCACGCCCTTGTTCAACCTGTCCTCGTTGATACAGTCATTATGACCCCCTACAACCTGTCCAGAATTCGCGCTGCCGCGGTGAGCTTCCGCTCGACACGTCGCCTCATCATAGACAGGCTCTACGCGGAAAAGAGCGCCGACTACACAGCATGTGCACGCAGCTTCCCCGCCCTCGAGATGTTCTCGGGTACGATGGGAGCTCTCCTCGTCCTTCTATCCGTGAGCAAGCCCACGCGCGTCGTCTTAACCGACCGCATCGCCACCCTCGATCACCTCCTCGGCCATCCTGGCCTCTCGAATATCACTCACATTCGAGCTACAATAACCCCTTTCGTGTCTGCTGAGACTTTAGGGTTGAACTGGTCTTCCCTACCCTTCTCGCACTTGATGCTCGACGTCAAAGTAGAGCGTCCAGCCCATGTGCGCGCACTATTCGTTACGCGCATAATTCCCAAACTACTTACGCTCCCTAAACTGGAGCGTCTGTGCTTCCGCCCATTTCCTGAGGCCGACGAACTCTGTTCGGATCTGGAGGCGTACGCGTGCGATGCCGAGGAGACGAGGTTATACATGACGATGGAGAAATGCGGCCTGACGGCTTACGATCCTCGGACGATGTTCGACGACGCGCACTGGCTCGTCGGCAAACCGCTTTTTACTAGAGACTAGTCGTTTGTGGCCCTTCCCTCAGGTATCACTCGAGGACGAGACGAATTCAGACTTCCACTACTGTTGTTACAGAACACGGAAAGTAACCGGTGGACCTTCTGCAGACAAAGACAGTCTCGGCAGGTGGTGCTCAATTCCATTTCCGCTCCAGTTCCCTGCTAGCGCTGTGAGGCAATCGGACGCGAAGACGCTAGAACCAGAGTCGGCGTGTTTGGAAGCTGGTCTCAGACCCTTGTCTTTCGAGAACTTCCAGAGGAAGCCCGCATACAAGGGCACGGACAGCGCCCTTGATTCCTCCGGTCATGTATTCCTCCGGTCATGTATTCACTCGGGCTGCTGTCTCACACCCGGATATCATACTAGTGATACAATGCTTTCAAATTGGTACGACCTCTACTATGCTAGACGCTCCGAGTCCGAGGATGTCTGATTTGCGTGCATGAACATGCGGAGCGGTAACGAATAGCAAGTATAGCAAGAAAGACATCCGTGCGAAGTCGTACATCGCGCACTGCGTTGGTTTCTCAGAGGTGAGACGCCCGCCCAGTGGCGATGAACAGAGCCAGAACAACAACCGCGACTGCAACAATCATGATGGCAGGCACTGCAAAATCGAGCGCTGCATTCTTCAGCTCCCCGGTCTTGGGCAGCGTCGTGGTGCTGGTGCTGGTGAAGGTGACGGTAGTCGTGGTGGTGGTGGTACTACCAGCTTAAGCGAGCTACATCAGCAAGGTGGCGGCGCGCGAGGGACTGGATGGACCCGCGCACCGGAAACATTGTAGACGGTCGATCCGATTTGCGGACCATTGTCGAGATTCTCCGGGTCTTCGAGTGATGCTTCAGGAGCGGACAATACAAACGGAAGTTGTGCTTTCGGCACTGGCACAGTGCGGAGATGAGAAGATGAGACTAGGGATGGAGAGGGGGAATGAAAAGACAAGCGTACTTGATGGACGGCGCGATGGTTTGGAGGAAGGAGGGAGCATCGCAGCGATGCAGCTCCGTCTCAAAACACGGTGGGCTTTTTCACTTCGGCACGTCTAACACCATCTCTGTCAGCGCCAACGAGTAGCGTTCTAGCGGGAGAGAACCACGGTTCTCGTTCATTAGAACCAGAGCTGAGAAACAGCGCGGGGTGTCAATCGGAAGGTCAGGGTTGCCAGTGAAGAGCTGAAGAAGCGGCGTATGTCGTTGGGGTGGAAGAGCGAGAGACGGAGGCTACTAGATCTCCGCTCAGCTGGACCTCCGTGCCGTCACATAGCCTACAAAGCGCCTTCCAGCGCATTGCTCTTTCTACACTCCAGCATGGGCTACGAGTACCAGATCCCGATCACCGAGGACGGCGTCGAGTTGCAACTTGGGCAGCAAAGCCCCAAGCGCTCGATCGCTGGCAGACTTATCCGCATCACTCTCACTATCGTGCTTGCCGTCGCTTCGGTCAGTTTCTTCTCCTCTTCGCCACTTGCGCCACAGTATGCTGGCGTCTTCCAGCCTCCACAACGTGACGACGTACGGACTTCGTCCCTTTGTATCTGCGCGCCACGCTTACCGACGTCTCGCAGTGGTTCTTGCCCGTGGACGACGGCGAGCTCGTCGAGTGTTATCGCAAGGACGCAGACCCGGCGCTCGTCCGTCATGATGAGCCGCATGAGAGGCACGAGTGCCCTATGCACTTCATCCCCATTACCGACTTCAGCCTGAATGCGTCGTCCATCTACTTCTTTGCACACGACACGACATACGGCAACATCACCTTTGACGTCGCTGAATCGGACTCCGATGAAATTGCGGTCAGCGCTGAGATCGGATATTGTCGTGACCTCGTCGCGGACGTGTGCAAATTCAGGCGCGGAGACGGCGCTCTTGGAGTCGGCGTTGTTGTGAGCCATTTCTTGCCAGTGTCCTGTAAAAGCCATGCTGACTGCTGAAGCTGCCTCCCGGGTCTCCCCATGGACCTGAATATCGCGCGCATGAGGGTCTTGAGGATCACATTCACCACCTTGAAAGCAACTACGTCAAGCTCGTCGTAAAATTCCCAGCCTCTGCCACGCCGTTCACAATGCACAGCCTCGAGAACCGGCTTCCCCTCTACTCGCACACTCTCGGACCTCTAGGGGATCGTGTCCACTTCGACCGCCTTGATCTCCGGACTGACAATGAGCCCATCAGATCTGAAGTTTGTCTCAATGCACCCACCGGTCCGTAGCTCATCTCCGCACTGTAGTCGGTGACTGCGGCACGCCTAGCGGTTCGGACGTCCAACGCCAATATCGACGGCACCTACAACGCGACAGACTTCCTCAGCATCATCGCGGCGAATGCTCCGATCAACGTTACCGTTAGCTTGGAGACAACCGCCGAGACGGGCAGCAACAAGCCTGCCATACTCGAGCTGGTGACCTCCAACGGGTAGGTCCTGCGCAATTCTATAATCAGTGGAGTGGCTGAGGATTGCGCAGGAAGCTCGAGGCTATGATCTCGCTTACGGCAGCTGCCAACGCGATGCCGGGTGAATTCACCGTGCGGACGATCACAGCGAGCGCCCCCTTGAACGTCACCTTCGCGTCCGCGCCGCCTAACTCTACCCTTGATTACCACGGCTCGACTACAAATGCGCCCCTAAACGTGACGCTGCACGCGTCGTACGAGGGTGCGCGATACCACCCTCAACCGATGCCCTCGACTGACGCTGCAAGGCAAATTGAACGTCGCCACTGTGTTGCTCGACGCCTCGATCAACATCAACAACGCCACCACGGACCCTGCTGATCTCAACAGGAACCGAAGTGTTACTTATAGGAACGTGGGACTCAGCATGCTCGAGGGAGAGGTGTACTGGGGTGATAAGACCACTGCTACGCCAGCCGGCTCCGTCCACGTCGTCACGAGCCTCGCCTTCGCCGGCTTGAGCCTCTGATCGTTTCGACACAGTGGCTGTACCTGTAACTATACATTCTTGTCCACCAGCACGAGCCGGGTCGAGGATGGGGGTTGTGGCACTTTTAAAGTCCTCTTAGTTGCGCAACGCTGGCCACGAACCGATATACGCTGAGTTTGTGTACCGTCTATTCCGAAACGCTGACCTAACTGTTTAATTAACGGGGATAGGCCCACAAAACGTGCGTCAAGAGCATTTGTATTGTGTCCGAGCCCCGATGTAGACCCTGCTCCTCAGAATCCTCAACACTCCGGCTATTGCCGTTGGGAACTTGAAGTTCGACATCCGTGAGGATCATGGTGTATTCACCGCATGTATCAGCTATCGTAAAAAGTGACTATTCTCAGTACATCGAAATGAGTCCCGCGGTTCCCAAATTGGCGATGATCATTAGACGACAATAGACCATGCACCGAATAGTCTTCACTACCGAAGCGAAATCGTATGTCACGTCGATAATCGAAGATACTAACCTTTGAGCCCAGTCAACGAGGTGGCTGCGCGGCTCTTGCACAAGATTGACGTTTCGAGTGGTGTCGAAGCTTCTACGACATTCGCAGCCTGAGGTTATATCATGGTCCGCATTATACAGCAGTACTCGTAAGTATGATCCAGCCACGAGAGCGCAGTACCAGGCTCCGAAAATCAGAGCGTCTACTTGGTCTTCTTCGTCTCGCCGTTCTCGTCCTTCTCAAGAGGCGCCATGACCTGTCCGTACTCGTTGACACGCGACGGGTCGATGCGGTAGATCCAGCGTTGATACAAGAAGACCAAGAACACAACGTCGTCTACACAAAGTGTCAGCGCGCGTCAGGACCTTCGGCGTATACGATCAACGTACCGCGGAAACATGCAAGGCGATGCAGGAACGGCATCTTGATACAGAACGCAAAGAGGTCGTCGACGACTGTGCTCAGCGTCTTGTACACCATTGCCTTGATAGGCATGTGTGCAACGCTCTGATATGCGGAAATTGGGTCAGCGTCTGTCACAAGCACGCACGCCCAAAGCGAGAATCTACCTTGAGCTTGTAGTTGATAATAAGCTGCGGGACGAGTTGTACCTGAACACGGGCATTAGTATTCTCCTAACAGTGAATGTCGCAACGTACAAAGCCGAAAGCATAAACGAACGACGTGAGGGTCGAGATGATGAAGCTGTACCCTGCACGGCGATCAGGATTTCGACACTAGCACGAGATCCAGTCGACGCAGGACGTACAGCCTCTATGCGTCTCATATATCAAGGAGTAGATCGTGTAGCCGGCCAGAAGCGGGATCGTGCCATAAGACACGTAGCGGAACGCGAGTTTATCGTACCTATCGTTCGATATTAGCGTCAGCAGATGCAAGCTGGTGATACTATACAACGCACTCCTGTGTCTTCCTCTCGTCTTCACTGAGGACGTGTTTGTCTAATGTCGCCACATATTAGCCAGTCTGCGGTCGGTCCCGACAGACGCCCCGACGTACCCGTGATGGAGAGCCAGATTGGCATCCAAGAGCCCGCAGGGGGCTGCACAAGCCGAATATCGACCGCTTTCGTGATCGGCTTGAGGTCAACAAGTGTCTCAACCGGGAGATAGACACCGACATGCCTTCCAAGCTTCAATCAACATCCCCATTCCTTGTCCAGCCAGAATCATCCAGCTGTACATCGACGGCGGATCAGTACGGTGTTCTTGGGTTGTCCGCGGGGCGGGGCCGCGCACCTCGTCTCGGCGTTGTTGTCGATGAGGTACAGCAGAATAATGAGTTGTACGAAGACGTTCGTCACGATCTGCAGGGGGGTCACACAGCCGCGATGAGCTCGGTCCCAGGATCAGCGAGCGGGCGGTGTGGCACGTACAGTTCTTCAAATCGGTCAGCCGTCAACGCAGACGGAGAGGGCAGTGAGGTGTCGACGTACCTGAGCGAGACGCCAACAAGCTCCTCCTTCTTGCGCCAATGGGAAACATCGGACTTGAACGCGAGCATCTCGAACCTGTGCAGCGCTCAGCGCTCAGAGTTCAACCGATGAGGACAGGGATGCGCGTACACCATGTGCAGCACGCTGACGATTGCCGTCAACGCAAGGAAGTATGGATTCGTCTCGAGGAGCATGCGCTTGATCTCGTCGATCTCGCCCGCGCTCCCTTTCTTCGCAGCGTCCTCGAACCCGACGGTGAACGAGGCGAACATCTGGAACTTGAAATACGACAGCGGCTGGAACGTCACCTCCAGCGGGAGGACCGTCGTCGTCGTGTTGATCTCCTGATACTGCGTCGAGAGCTGCATTCGGCGTTCACGCGTAAGCGTCAGCTGTCACTCGCAACCTAACTACGAGCGAACTAGGTACTCACGTGCCAGAAGTCATTGGGAAAGACAATGGGATAATAGTAGCCCTGAGTCCCTGTCGCATCTCGTTGTCCAGGAATCAATGAGATGTCTGCGAGGGAGAAAAGTCAGGGCTGTGGCAAAACGTTCGAAAAGTCGTTGAAAGGACGGACGCTGTTGCATCGCCGGGACGAGCTTGCGGTATGGTAGCGACACGGGCTCCGACACCACAGCCAGGGTAAGGTTCTAGTGCGCGATGAGTTCAAGCGCGTGAGAGTAGTGACAACAGGTAGCTCACACCATGCCAATGCGAGACGATTACACCGTCTTCCTGTGTAGCAAGCAGGTCAGTGTCGGATGGAGCATACACCGACGCAAGGGCACTCACGAAATCGGATTCTTCAGGCTCAGGTTCCTCCTTGCCACCTGAGAGAAGGCTCTTCACCTTGCGCACCTTGCGCTTTGGCATGTAACGCGTCAACACTGCGCACGTGCGTAAGCCGCGAGCGCGAATCAGCGTGCAGCGCGCGCACATTTGCGCGTCTGGTGCACTTTGTCCTGCTTGTATGATGTGCTGAAGGGGTTGGGACTCGATCCGTTGGCGCAGAGGAAGGAGTGGACCCAAAGAGTAGCATTGTGTTGTACGCTCTACGCGTCAAATTCAGCAAAGTATCGCGTGTCGTGGGTTCAGCGGTGCGCACAGGCGGAATAGGGACGTCGAGCTTCTTGGTGCGGTGGTCGGTCCAGTTGCCGAAGGAGATGTTCTCCCAAACGAAGTGCGGCAGTTCAGCATCCTCGTTGTGTAATGCGTGCGGCCGGTCTGGACGGAATACGTCTCCCATTGGCGAGGTGGTAATGTAGACATGCATATCGAGCGTCGTGCCCGTAGACCATGCGAGATTTATGTTCACGGGAGCCAGGTCGAATGGGTTCGGCTGGCCTGGCGCTGCCTGTTGCACACCGCTCACGTCTGCTACTGGCGGAGGCGTAGCTTGCGGCGGCTGGGGCATAACATATTTCTGTATGAGCTGCCATGCAAGCACTGCTAATATGACTCTGCAAACGGCGCGCAATAGTTCAGCAACGCACCACGTACGCATTATCTGAAGTCTCACTTTTGGGCCTGCATCATGAAATTGTCCCATGACGACTGGCCCTGTTGCTGCTGGCGCTGAGCAGCCGGTTGTGTTGGTGGTGGACCCTGTGGCTGCGACATGTCGACAACGCGCTGCACGGTCCCGGAGAGAGTCGCGGAGGCGGCGCGTTCTTCCCGCGGCTCCGAATCTCTTTCTGCTACCGTCACTAGCGATCTACGAACTGTGGCCCGCATTGCTCGCATGTGCTCCATACTACATACTCATGGCTCAACGCTGCTCTCGATGCCCATCTCAGGGCCAAACTGGCCTAGTGGATGCTCTTATCACAAGGATCGGGTGTTGAGCTCAACAGCACCCCCTCGAGACGCGCACCCTCTGGCAGATGCCATCCAGGCTGTGTTGAGGCCCTTCCTCAGCACAGGTTCTTCAGTTCGACGCTTAAGCAGCCTAACATCAATGCGATTCCCGCCTTTCATTCTTGCCCTCGTCTCATGTTCTTCATGGCTCGTTCTCGGCCACTCTGGCTACTTATTTCGCGGATACCGTTCTTCCGATCTGGGGCTGCTAAACCACCTCCATTACCGAGCGGTGTGAGCGACGACAACGATGATAGAATTCGCTACAATCCAGACGATGTACTTTCGTCTGACGAGGTGACGAAGTGCGTCTTGAGCGGCGGACGGCACTCTCGCCGCGATGACGACCACGAGTGCTTCACCTCCTGGTGCGCATGCAGATTGCGCGGTTAATGAGATTCTTATCGTCAACGTGCGCCAGGGCTCTCGTTAAAGATTTTGGCCTACCAACTGCGCACGCCGCGTACGCGCCTACGAATGCGTCGGTCAAGTTCAACTTCAGGGGTGGGTAACGGTGTGCTACTGGATTACATGCGCTGACTGGACAACAGGTCCAGCTATCAAGATTTTTGGAGGAACGCTCATGCCCGGTCTCTCGCCGCAAAGCGGTCAAGGGTCCATAACCCTCGACGACAAACCAGTGGCAACAGTAGGTTTCCCGTTTGGAAACACTGCATCTTTGGTCTTCAGCAGCGGACCGCTAGCTCAAGATGTGGACCATAGCCTCGAAATTCAGTTCACACAATCGCCCAAAGCTGTCATATACATAGACAGCTGGGATGCAACCTCACCTGCATCGGGGTCTGAGACAGACCCCTCTTCAAACTCGTACGTTGCTACGCCGTATGAGCCTCATATTCACAGAGAATACAGAGACACCTTCAGTTCGCCTTCCCCCACCCAGCCGGTGTCCGCCCCCCAACCGTCCCCAGAAAGCTCTACCACGCCAGCAATCACGACAATTACCTCGCGATCACAGGCATATACAATTACGCTGAATTCGGGGTATCCTGAGTACGTCGCAATATACACGCACTCGCTCATCTTGTTCTAAATCCCCTGTGTACTGCCCGTAGTTCAATTTCTTCACACTCGGATCATGTCCATAATCCGTCCTCATTTTCTGGGTCACTGAGCATTGCAACTTATTCGCCAGGATCCCCTCCGATAGAGACTTCAGCGGGAATGGTAGGCCCCGCTTCGCGGCGTGGAACTGCCCTCACTACAGCGGGAGTGGTCCTAGGAATCATCGTTGCAGTCCTGGCGCTGGGTCTCGTTTTGTACTGGTGCTGGAAGCGTCGGCAACGGCGGGTCCGCGCTCGCATGAATCTGCCCCCTGTGGAAGTCAAAGCAGCTCCGTCGATGATTTTCAGCGAGTTCGAACCCGACGAAGATCCAGTTTCAGCCGTACCCGCTTCCCAGCGCACCTCGCAGGTCCTTGTGCCGTACGTCGTTGCACGCCCTCCGTCCCGCACGTCGAAGCGCACCTCGCTGCCCTACGCTTTCACTCGACGACTCTCCAGTGTCGCGTCATCGCACGACCCACCAGTACCTCGGAACCCCGGCATCTCTCCATACACGTTTGAGCGGGTTGTGCCGTACCCCGAGAGTACGACCGACGATTCCGTCTCGCACATGGAGCGCGACTGGGACACTTTCGCACCTCCAGTCCCGGACCTGCCTCCCGGCGCGAAGTTCATCTCAAGCGCGACGGCACCGGCGAGCGTCCCGCCCGCACAGCCAGTAATGTTCGATCTCGAAGGAGGATCATCTAACACCATCCTCCCGACAGGCAGTGCAGCGGACCCGGCGCTGGTGCGACACATCACCTTCACCACCAAGGGTCGCGTGCTTCGCGTCCAGAACCCAGACTACCGCTCAAACGCGTCCACAGCCGGGGACCACGAAACTGTGTCTCTGTCGTAGTGTTTGACTGATGATATGCCCTGTTGATTGGGGCGCTGCATCAGTGCGTCCAATTTACTAGTCCTGGCTGTACGCCTTATTGTTTGCGAAGGACCGTAACCGTTGATTTTGTACTTATACAACTCCCGTTGAGGGAACTTCTTCCGCTCATTTCACAATTTCATTGCTAACACTCGCTTGCAATAAGTTACTGTACGCGCAATTCAAGTTCTCCAACCACGGGATCGACGCAGAAATAGCAACGTTTTTGCAAAGGGACGCATTCGATTTTCAGACTTCTATGCTACAAAGCGAAGAATAGCATAAGCGTAGTTACAGCAAGGCGGGAACGTAGCAGTATTCAAAGCAACCGGATCTGACCTACACGCAGACGAGAGACGACGCCACAAAGCATACACAAGCATAAAAAAGCATGAAGAGCAGACAGCAATACGCGTTGGACATCATGGAGGCGCAGGGCGGCGGACAACTTTCGCAAGAACGACGTCGAGGTCGAGGAAGTTCTGCGCATCATTGGCAAAACGACGGTGCTTCCTGCTGTTTTGATGCTACAAGACGATGAGTAAAGAGGATCAGAGCGGAAGCTAACAGAGCAAGACGTACCTCCTTGATATCGTCAAAGCGTACGCGACAGTTCTCGCAGTATCCGGCACGACGCGCCTCCTCGCGCGCGTGCATGCGTACCTTGAGCGTGTTGGTGCTCTTGCTCTTCTTCAGCGTGCGTGCGTTGGCATTTGGAGGTGGCATCCTCACGCGGTCGACCTCCTCGCGGTTGACGGCGACGTTCTCCTTGTCCGCCTCGCCGCTGATGACGGGCGAGTCGACCGGGGTGTTGTCCCTGCTCGCGTTGCCGCCAAGGTTTGCAAGCGTTGTCTCGAGCGTCAGCTTCTTGCGCATCGCCTCGGGCAGAGCTATGCGGCTACCCGGTCCAATCGCAAGACCGTTCAGCGCGTTGGCAAAGCTTGTCGTGGACGCAACGTTGCTCGTGATGGTCACGCTGTTGCCCGACGCAGCCCAGTACGCAGAGTCGGCCCCGGATTGAGCATAGCCAGACGCGTTCTGGTTCGTGTCTACGTCGGCGACGGCCTGTGCATTGTCGCACAAGACCCTGCGGCGTAGGTCGCTCTCGGAGTGTACGCGGCGTAGAGGGCCCTGCTCCTGTGCACGCTTCTTGCGAGCCAATTCGCGCTTCCTCCTCGCAAGTTGCTCGTCGTAGACCCGTGCATCCTCCTCACGTGCCTTGCGCCGTTCCTCGGCTCGCTTGTCGTACGGCACAAATGGAGAATGTGAACGATGGTCGGCGTATAATGTCGGCCACGGAGTGTCCTGAGGTTTGTCGCGATGTGAGGAGCGTGAAGGTCCAGGGTAGCGCGGATACTCGTGAGCCGCGATCGTTGCAAGCTCTTCTTGGATATCTTCAATAAGCACGAAGAAGGATCCACGGGTGAAGTACTTGTAGTCGCTTCGACGCGCGGAGGGGTCACGTTCAATAGTAGCGCCACGCTGGCGCTCCGCCTGTAGAAGAAGTCCAAGCGCCTTGCTAGGATGGTTGGCCGACGCGGCCGCACGCATAAGAGACTGTGACGGTTTCGCTTTAACAACCGTAGTCGTATTCGACGATTTGAGCAGCTGTGACGGGACGACCGTCGTGGTGGTAGTAGCTGTAGCCTGTTTCGTAGAAGCATGTTTCGTCGACAGCGATCGCTTCGTCGTAGCAGGTGGTTCAAGCAGGCGATCCAGTACAGAAGCGAGTTCTGCAACAATGTAAGCGAGAGTCCGTGAAACGACGCGCGAGACGCACTTTCAACAGTCCATATCTTCTTGCCTAGCTGCTTCGCCTTCATAACTATGTTGCTGTTGCCGTCGCCAGCACTGCGCGCATAGGAGTGAGGTGAGCTGGCGCACGAACACGTGGGGTGCCACGCGCTGTACGCACCGACCGCGCAGCTCGCCAGGACTATTCAGCTGACCATTGATTGGCTTGAGCACGGCGCCCGTGACGTGAATATTCTCCTTGTCTCTCTCCTGGTCCTTGGGGTCGATGGGTGGTTGCTGGATGGAGATCACGTGCGTGACGCTGTTGACGAAGTCGGGCTCGATTCTCTGCGCAGCGGGGGTCAGCTTCGCGCGCGTTATAGACAGCGTCTACGTACGCCGCCGAGAACGTGGATGCGCGGCCGCAGCGCCTCCTTGGTCTTCGCGTCGATGTCGTCAAAGTAGAACGACCAGCTCGGGAACGCGTGGGTGTATTTGACGCGGAATTCCTCCTCCTTCGCCTGGCGCTCCTCGCGAGTCAGCTTCGCGGCTGTGGCGTGCTCGTTCTTGGCGCGTTTGGGCGCGCGCCCCGTCGTTTCCGGCGACCGCGGCCGTTTCAGGAGCGACGCGCTCTGCGACATGGGCGACGGCTTGAGGGCGGCCAGTGGTCGGCGCTGGGGCTGCAGGACGGCAGTCCCGGCGCGCGCGTCGAGCATCATTCGCGTCGCCAGCTTGACCGCAAAGAACAGGGAAAGAGACCGGTTTGCTTCCGAAGCGGAGGTGACGCGAAGATGCCGTGCCGGCACGTGATCATCCACGCCTCGCCCCGATATCGCCGGTAACCAGTGTACAGATACGTTGCCGGAGGCTCTGAGACCCTCGAATGCCTGCTTCTCCGCGCGGAATGGAGATGCTGTCCCTGCATGAGATACCCTAGCGTCCTCACAGCGATGAACTACCTATCAAGGGGAATCGGTGGTCTACGTAGCTGTGGGTTACTGCGCAATTACCCTCGTCCCCGGTCTCCTCATACGTGGAACTCTCGGTACGGCCGTCGCCACTCACGTCCTTAAGACCCAACCCCCTCAGAACTCTGGGCCAGCCCTTCGCTCTCTTCCATCATGACGGCATCTAGCGCCCTCTTCTTTCTTCTTTATGTGCTTCAGTATTCGGCCGTAGCTGCTGTAGAAGGAAGCCTTGGGTACAACGACAGCAGGGTTGCGTTCAATCCTGCAGCTGTACTATCGTTCGACCAGTTTCTTGGTTGTGCCGCTCTTTTGCTATTAAACTTAGCTGCGATTGCTGTGCCGGAATATTGCTCGAACTCATGGTGCGTTTTGAAGATTATCGACGCTCATCCCGAGCTTGACAGTTCATGCAAGGAGTCAATTAGACGGCGTCCTCTATCCCAATGCACTCGCAGCATATACCCCATCAGCCGTGACTGTCGAATTCAACTTCGTAGGTGCACGCGCAGTTTCTCGCGACTTTTCTTCGCGTAACACGCTCTGCAGGCCCATCGATCAACGTGTACGGTGGCTCTCTCTCGCTTCTAGGGCCATTTATCGTTGGACCCGACGCTCAAGGAACTGCGACTCTCGATGGGGACTCGCCTGAGGTGGTCAACTTCCAGTCGGACAACACTCCATCGCTTCTATACGCCCGGCAGGGTCTCGACCCTACTCAGCCACATCGTCTATCCTTTGAGTTCAGCCGGTCTCCTGGACCGACCATTGTGTACATTCACTCATGGGATGCGACATCACCCATACCTGGTACCTCACAGGCCTCACGGCCAGTGTACGTATCTTCGATCTTAATCTCGTACCCTTACATTAGCTGAGGACAACGTAGCGTGTCCAGTCCGACGTTGCCACCACAAACGGACACTGTACCTACGATAGAAGTACCGGTCCATACGGTTCCTACAGACGATGACCCCTCAAATATTCCGAACCAAAGTACAGGGTATGTAACAGGGCCAACCGAACTTCCCTGACTGAAGGGTGCGGTGATCAGGCTGCCGCAGGGAACGATGACAACAACATCGCTCACCACCAGCTCATCAGCGCAGATTCCCGGCGTGACTGTTCAGCCGCAGAACGAAATAGCGGTAAGCAGTCTCCTGTCCGCACTGTTGCACCACGACTCTGACGACGGTCCCGTGTAGCGCACATCTGTTCCTCGCGGAACCATCATCGCCGTCTCATTGACGGTCCCGTTACTTCTGCTCGCGGTGATCTCTGCGTTCGTAATCTACCGAGAAAGACGGCGCCGACGGAGGCGAGAAGGCAACAACCCGGTACCGTACGCAATGCATCTCCGCGGAACGTTTGTCATCGCCAACGCGGAACCGAGGCCGGACCCGATGATCCTCAAAGCACAGGCGTTCTTTGCGGGCGACGAGAAGCCTACCGAGGCAACGGAGCCGCGTTTGTAGTACGCCGGAGCCTAGCAGCACAGATTTCAGTGCTGCCGGCGCCCGTAGTAGTAGTAGTAGTAGTAGTAGTAGTAGTAGTAGTGGATTCCGATGGCGCATGCAGATCTTTTGGCACACATATCACGAATATTCCTACAAGAAAGATAGGTTACTGCCAGAGTCGGATGTTCTGTCAGCCGCTGTCTCAGTATCTCAGCGCAAGGCAACTGCACAGGTTTATGTATCGCGAGTCGCGGAGGCGTGTAGCGTCGTGCCCGTAGACCATGCGAGATTTATGTTCACGGGAGCCAGGTCGAACGGGTTTGGCTGGCCTGGCGCTGCCTGCTACACACCGCTCACGTCTGCCACTGGCGGAGGCGTAGCTTGCGGCGGCTGGGGCATAACATATTTCTGTATGAGCTGCCATGCAAGCACTGCTAATATGACTCTGCAAACCGCGCGTGCGCAATACAGTCGAATCTTTCATAATGCATAGGGTCGGGAGACGACCAGATGTCATGCATTATGCGGATTATGCATTATGACAACGGATGTGGAGGGTCTGCGCATAGGTGGTTCCTTGAGGAACCCATGCAGTATGAGATTTATGCAGTATGAGGTTATGCATTATGAAAGATTCGACTGTACTTCAGCGGCGCACCACGTACGCATTATCTCAAGGCTTACTTTTGGGCCTGCATCATGAAATTGTCCCATGACGACTGGCCCTGTTGCTGCTGGCGCTCAGCAGCCGGTTGTGTTGGTGGTGGACCCTGTTGCTGCGATATACCGACAACGCGTTACACGGTCCCGAGTCGCGGAGGCGCGCGTTCTTCCCGCGTCTCCGAATCTCTTTCTGCTACCGTCACCAGCGATCTACGAACTGTGGCCGATTCTCGCATGTGCTTCAAACTACATATTCATGGCTTTAAGGCTGCATTCGAAGCCCATTCCAGGGCCGTACTGGCCTAGTGGATGCTCTTATCACAAGGATCGGGTGTTGAGCTCAACAGCACCCCTTCGAGACGCGCACCTTCTGGCAGATGCCATCCAGGCTGTGTTGAGGCCCTTCCTCAGCACAGGTTCTGCAGTTCGACGCTTAAGCAGCCTAACATCAATGCGATTCCCGCCTTTCATTCTTGCCCTCGTCTCATGTTCTTCACGGCCCGTTCTCGGCCACTCTGGCTACTTATTTCGCGGATATCGTCCTTCCGATCTGGGGCTGCTAGACCATCCCCTCCATTACCGAGCGGGGTGAGCGACGATAATGATGGGAGGGTTCACTACAATCCAGACGATGTACTTTCGTCTGACGAGGCGATGGGGTGCATCTTGAGCTCTGATGACAACAGCTGCTTCACCCCCTGGTGCGCATGTAGATTATGCGGTCGATGAGAGTCTTATCGTCAACGTGCCCCAGGGCTCTCGTCAAAGGGTTTGGCCTACCAACTGCGCATGCCGCGTACGCGCCTACAAATGCTTCGGTCAGATTCATTTTCAGGGGTGGATATGGCGTGCTGCTGAAGTACATGCGCTGACTAGAGAACAGGTTCAGCTATCAAGATTTTTGGAGGAACGCTCGCGCTGCCCGGTCACTCGGCGCAAAGCGGTCAAGGGGCCATAACCCTCGACGACAAACTAGCGGGGACAGTCGGTTTCCCGTATGGAAACACAGCATCTTTGGTCTTCAGCAGCGGACCGCTAACTCAAGATGTGGACCATAGCCTCGAAATTCAGTTCACGCAATCGCCCAAAGCTGTCATATACATAGACAGCTGGGACCCAAACGCACTCGCATCGGGGTCTGGGTCAGTCCCACCATCAGTTCCTCTCTAAGCTCAGCACTTATAATCACCGACCAGGGGATCAGTAGCACCCCCATTACCTCGCAGCCAACCTCATTGTCTTCAGCGCAATCGCGGCAAGAATCAAGTTCCACAATATCCCCGCAGGCGTCTATATCCAGGGACGATTCTGCACAACCTGTCACTAGTACTGGTACTTTTTCAACAGCGCCAACAACCGCCGGTTCCCCTATTGAAGGCAAGGTATTGGTAGGGTATCGGCGAACTCAACATCCTTAATCAGCTGACGGGCTCATGCAGCACAACCCTCACCTGGGAGCAATGGTTGGGATCCCGGTGGCAATCTTCATCCTATTAGGCGTGGTCCTGGCGTGGGTCGTACAGTGGAAGCGAAGGCAACGACGACAGCGCAAGAGAGAGACCATCGACCCGACTCCCTACATGTTACACTCGAACAATGAGGAAGCGGGTCCGCTGCCGGATCCGCTTGTCCTCAAAGCAGACGTCTCACCAAACACAAGATCCAAAGTGACAGAGCCGCTTGAGCAAGGTGTGGAGCGGTCTAATTCGTGGACTGGGAGCACGGACTCGCGAGCCGAAGTCGTCGCTCTTCGGTTGGCGATGCGACGCGCAGGCTTTTCCGTGCACGCGTTGATCCAATCGCTACGTCCAACTGGAGCAGATCGAGTCGACATGCCGCCACATTACGATGGATGAATGCGTCCGTGGCGTTGGCGTTACAAGCGGGCGCAGGCTCGGAGATATTTATTGTAATGTCTTGTGGTTGATGCAGCGGACCCGGGCATGTTGCGTAGATAGAGTAGACACTGGACAGGAAGGTGTACGGAGCCGCCGTCGACATGTATCGACATAGGCAATCGCCGGGACCGACTTGAGGGCAGTCCGAAGCCTATGGCCCAAAGCTACAGACGGCCAACAGGAAGCGTCGTCGGATACGACATGCCGCATAGAGATGCACCTCAGCGTCTGAACCAAAGAGGTTGAACGCAAGGGAAAGTCGGATCAGCCCGAATCGCCTGTAGGCCTCTCGTTCGTAATACACAAGTTGGACGTCCTCCAAAAGTTTCAGCACATGTGCAAATGTTATTGTCGCCCCTACAGCCATACCCGGCACAGTTCGAGCAGTTGTCGCATAGCGGTGCAAAATAGCCCAGTACTAGTGTCGCCCAGGTGGACGATCTCCTGGTATCCCATGAAAGGTTTCTGCCTTTTACGTGGCCGCTCTGGCTACAGTGACACGATGTTGTGGGCTCGGCCCTTCGTCGAGGAGAAGTACGCGAGGGTCTATGGAAGAACATTATCGTTGCCGCGCGGCCACAAACGACACGCCGACGTCGAATCTCCGGTTCTCGCTCGACGGCGTTTATGCAGGCGAACCCTCCACATGATGAACATAGAAGAGCACCGCGCAAGTAGCTTTTGAGCTGTGGCACGAGATTATGCGTTGTAAGGGGAAAGACAAGAGGCTGCAGCGGTGTTTGAAACCGCCATCCATCGTCGACTATGGCGTGCATGACCATGCGCTCATCCCTGCGAGTCGCGGTCAAGGCCGCAGGTACACGACAGGTGTTGTGGACGTTTGAACCGTGGCGGACTGCCTCGACACTGCTGAGTCATCATGATTGCTGGCGGCGAGAAAGACTCTGGGCACGTCTGGATGCACGCGCTCAAGTCCATAGGTCATGTCCAAGTCGGCCGCCGCAGTCATGCGAGTCCCTCGTAATACATACTGGAGTTGTGATCCAGGCCAGCGCACCCGGTCCCAGTCTGACGCTGAATCCACACCGTACGCATGAGTGATGACGTCGACTGGCGGCACGGCAGTTTATAATCAACGCGTCCCGGCTGGTCGCACGACACACCCATTTCTGCGCCCACGATGACAACCCGCCCCTCTCATGAATCGCACGCGCACCTCCAGAACGGTCGCGGCGTGAACGGCTACGCGACGGCGAACGGGCCTCGCGACCCGACTGTACGCCGACACAGGCACCATTGGTGGTACATATGGATCCCGCTCTTCACGGCTTTCATATGGTTCTCAACCTTGCTGGCCATGCTCATAACATGGCTCGCGCAAGGCCGCCAGTTCTACGTCTCCGAGTCGCCCGGCCAAAAAGTCGCGTACATCTCTGACGTCGGCGCCGATATCCTGAAGCCGCTCTTCATCGTTGGGTGCTCCATCACCGCCGTGGGATTCTTCCTCACGCTCTGCGTCGAGCGCTGGCTGCGTCACAGTGGACGCCTGCATCCGAACATGCGGAGACGCGAGCGCGTCTGCTCGAGTATCGCAATGTTCGGCTCGTTCATCGGCGGCGCAGCGCTCATCCTCCTGAGCGTCTTCGACACCAAGCGCCACATGACCTTGCATCGCGTCTTCCTGTTCTTCTTCGTGCTCGGTGTCGCTGTGTCCGCCATCTTCACCGTCTTGGAGGTGAGCATCGCGTGTTCTTTCCGTAAGTTACTCCTGCCAGTGGCTAATACCTTTCGCAGTTCCGCTGGATCGAGAAATCGTATCCCGACGCTACACATCTCCGCCGCGCGTACATGCTCAAAGGCTTCCTTGCCGTCGTACTCATCGCCGCGGCGATCGCGTTCGGCGTGACGCTTGGCCGCAAGCAGAACGTTGCAGCCATCATCGAATGGTGCATATCGTTCGGCTTCACGTTCTACCTCCTCACGTTCTACGCCGACCTTCGTGCGAGTCGGAACGTCAGTGCAGGCGAGCTGACGAGGGAGAAGCTCATCGCTGGCGGAAACGTATCGCCCGACCGAGTACCGCACGGACTCGCGGCACCTAGAGCTGCCGTATAATGAACATAACGGAACGTCACGCTTTCATGCTCTTGGACACGCATTACTGTAGAAGTATCGTTAATGTAAGTTAGACTAGATAAAATGTCATGTAAATTGCTATCAAGCGCTCTGTAACCTTATGCTCACGCACAAGTCTAGTGTCTGGAGACTAAGTTTTACCATAAAGCGGCTATCGACCTGTGAAGCGCCAATGGAAAGAGAGTGTACTAATGCTCTGAACTGCGGCAAAGGAATACGATTACGACTCTCAGGCTCAATGATCCGGCAGCCGCGATATACGGTTCTGTGAATAGTACATTTTCACAACAGTCCTCCCTCCATTCGGGACACCATATGTATAAGGTACCATATTGACGTCTCGGGGAATGTATATGTTGAGTGGAGAATTCTTTCCTGACTTCTGAAGCGCTTGCGTGATACGGTCGAGTCGCGGCCAAGTATAGTCGGACTGGCCTGCCTGACAAGCTAGATGGTAGTAGAAGTAGACAACGTCCGCGCCGGGCCTGACGGACGCTTGGTTGAAGTCGTTTCTGAAGCCGCGTGCTGCTGCGAGTTCGTGACACGCGTGCGCGATGTAACGTTCCGTGTTCCCGTTTGTACGCAACGTCTGAATTATGTTTGCCTTGCAGGTGCGCAAAGTGCGCGTAGAACGCGACTTCGTGGTCGAGCTCTGCCTTCGAGAGCCTGGTTTTTACGACAACTTATGCGGAGTACGCGAAGAATCCGAAGATTGAAGGAGACCTCGGAATACGCGTATGCTACGCCCGACAGTAGATCCACCCTGGACGAGGGCATTCTGTAGGACGTCGTCGGCTCGCTGTAGATAGCGGTCGAACGAGAATGTGACGACTTCCGGCCAATCATACGGAGAACCAGTGTAGGTGTAGGTTAAGGACATGGTAGAGATGCGGAACCCGGCGCGACGGGCGCGTTGTTATACTTCGTTGCTTGCGGTGGCGGTAAGGGGGTCGTCTTATGTCGGGCCGCCAAACAAATATCCGATCGCCAACACGACGACCAGTAGGCGAGGGGCAGAGCAGACGGGCTATTCGGCGGTTCTGGGCGGAGGCAGCGGCGGTTTGGATGGCGGTGCGAGGTGAGGCGAAATATCTAGCAAGAGCGCCACGGCATGTTGTAAACTCTTCCATAACGCAGTGGATGAAGAGTCGATATTCACGCCGAAGACGAGAGCGTTGGAAAGCATGTGACGGCGAGAGGGTGTGTGTGCGACAAGGTCGAGAGCAAGAAGAAGTTCAGGAATTGCCGGCGCCGGTGGGCGATATCGCCGAACATGCTTTCAGCTCACCATGCTCTCCGCATCTATCCTCATCTGACGTAGACGTGGTAGCAGGATTGCCGTTACGCTCCAGAGCCTCTGGTATACCAAATCTCAGAGTGAGAACCATCCTCAGAATAATCTTGCGCTATTTCGCGGTCCTCTTACAGAGATACGGTCCTGTGCAATTCCGGTCTACACTGGTAGGCACTGCGTGTATGCTGCGTGCGGTGTTGTGTGAGTAAGGCCGATGGGCTACGCGGTGCGGAGGCGGATCCAAGTTCGGGAGTGCTGTGCCAAGCGCGCGTCACTCCTCTTCTTCAAGTTCTTGACCTCGACTTCGCCCCTTGTACCCGTCTTACCTCCCAGCTCGCCGCCCGCCGCGATGGACAACCACAACTCGCCGCTGCACTCGCCGCACCCGCTCAACTACGGCGACCCTTTCGCAGACAGGCCAGGCTCGCACCAGCCATCGCCCCAGACGCGCTTCGCAGCGCTCCCAGTGCCAGACAGGACCCCTTACCCCGTCAGCGCCGGCTCCCACTACGGCAGCGCCGTCACGCTCCAGGACAACGGCCCACAACCCAGGCCAGGGTATGAGAACGACGAGGAGAACCAGCCGTTGACGTACGGCCAGCCAGGCTCCTATTACCCACCGGGAGGGTGAGTGCCCAGCCTTTGCAATTTCTGGACATTCCCTTCGCTGCTGTGCACTGCTGGGACTTGCTAGCGGTCGACGTCGCGTCAGACGGTGCCGAGCCCGCGACCGTGACGGTTGGCGCCCTGGGTGAGCGAGCTACCGCTGCGGCTCATGTCCTGGGCATACGGGCATTCATTTCTCAATCTGTCTGCATGGTCATTGCTCCACTCGTGATTGCTCGTGATTGCCGTCGTCGTCGCGTCGGCGTTGCCATACGCGCTCCCGCAGCGCCGCACACGTTCCGCATGTCGTGCCAACAACGACCGCCCGCGCCTATCTATTACCAGTCGCTGACACCCTCCCGGCAGTTTCGTCGACCCCAACGACCGTCCCGCCTCTGTCGGGCCCGACACTGGCGGCGACAGGGCATGGATGCACAGGCAGAAGACCGCGCTGCGCCGCGCGGGCACCCGCAAGATTAACCTCACCAGGGGAAACTTCGTCGCCGACTACGCTGTGCCCTCGGCCGTCAGCAAGGCCGTCGAGCCCAAGTGGCTAAACACGACGACGAACGAGTTCACGTACGTCACGACATTGCAGATCCTGATGCATATTGACGCCGCGCACCGTTCAGGCACATGCGGTACACGGCGGCGACGTGCGACCCGGACGAGTTCACGAGCGCGAACGGATGGACGCTCCGCACGTCCAGCTACCAGCGCCCGACGGACTTGCTGATTGCCGTGACGAGTTATAACGAGGACAAGGTCCTCTACGCGCGGACGCTGCACGGCGTCATGCTCAACATTCGTGACATCTGCAAGACGAAGCAGAGCAAGTACTGGCGCAAGAGTGCAGACGACGGCGTGCCGCCATGGCAGCGCATCACCGTCGCGCTCATCATTGACGGTATCGAGCCTATGGATAAGAGCGTGCTCGACATCCTCGCGACTGTCGGCGTGTACCAGGACGGTATCATGAAGAAGCAGGTCGACGGCAAGGACACAGTGGCCCACATCTTCGAGTACACAACGCAAGTTTCCGTCGACCCGGCGCTGCAGCTTGTCCTCCCGCACGGCGACGACGCGAACAACCTCGTACCGGTGCAGATCATCCTTGTCATCAAGGCGCAGAACCAGAAGAAGATCAACTCGCATCGCTGGCTGTTCAACGCCATTGGCGGCATGCTCCAGCCCGAGATCTGCGTGCTCATCGACGCGGGCACGAAGCCGGGCCACAAGTCGATCTACTACCTCTGGGAGGCGTTCTACAACGACCCGAACCTCGGCGGCGCGTGCGGCGAGATTCACGCGATGATCAAGAGCGGCAAGAAGCTCATCAACCCGCTCGTCGCGGCGCAGAACTTCGAGTACAAGATGAGCAATATCCTCGACAAGCCGACGGAGAGCGCGTTCGGATAGTATGTGTGCCGGTGCGGTATGTATGGCTTGTTTCTGACGTGCTGTGTAGCGTGTCTGTTTTGCCCGGCGCGTTCTCTGCGTACCGGTACCGCGCTATCCTCGGTCGTCCGCTCGAGCAGTACTTCCATGGTGACCACTCGCTGGCGGACCGTCTCGGCAAGAAGGGTATTCATGGAATGGGCATCTTCACGAAGAACAGTACGTTATGCGTCCATCGCCACCGAAGCCGTTGACGCTGAATACTCCATGCAGTGTTCTTGGCCGAGGATCGTATCCTGTGCTTCGAGCTTGTCGCCAAGGCGGGCGACAAGTGGACGCTTACCTATGTCAAGCCTTCGAAGGCCGAGACGGACGTGCCTGGTACATGCATGCAGCACCAGCGAGACGTTCGGATTTTGCTGACGCTTCGTGTAGAATCTGCCGCGGAACTCATTGGACAGCGTCGTCGGTGGCTCAACGGTTCCTTCGCTGCGTCGGTCTACGCGCTCTACCACTTCCCGAGACTTTACAAGTCTAACCACGGCATTCTTCGGTATGTTGCTCGCTCATCGACGACTGACGCAATATTGACCTGTTGGCAGGATGTTCTTCTTCCACGTCCAGGGCATCGTACGTTCATCTCTTCAGCTTGGAACGTCGCACGGACTTACACATTGGTTGTGCAGTACAACATCGCGTCGCTCATCTTCTCGTGGTTTGCGCTCGCCAACCTATGGCTGACGTTCTCTATCATCATCCGCCTGCTGCCCTCCGAGGAATCGCCCGTCTATCTCTTCGGCACGAGAACCATTGTTCGTGGCATCTCCCCTGCGTCTACTTCCGGTGCTGACAAGTCGGTCAGACGTACTGGGTCAACAGCGCATTCCAATGGTTGTACCTCATCTTCCTCGGGCTTCAGTTCGTCCTCGCTCTGGGTAACCGGCCCAAGGGCGAGAAGGTCGCCTACGCAGTGACGTTCTGGTGCGTTCGTCCCCTCGTACCATCTGTTCGATGCGTCTGACATGGCTGTAGGGTGTTCGCCTTCTTGTCTGCGTACCTCATCGTCTGTTCTGTCTGGCTTACCGTGCTGGCGTTCAAGGTTCGCCTTCATGTGTTTCCTTTGTACTCCGACACTGATCTTTTCGCGTCTTAGAACCTGCATGTCGGCAATACAGGCGATGCGTTCACGGAGATCTTGACTGGCCCGGCAAACGTTCTACTGGCGGCGCTTATTGCGACGTTCGGTATGACTTTCAAGACAGGCCGTGCGCGTCATTGTCGCTGAACTCTTGGACAGGGATCTACCTATTCTCTTCGTTCCTCTACGTAAGCTTCCGCCGTTCCCTCTAGGTACATGTTCCTCACCTTGAACGACAGCGCGACCCATGGCATATGTTCTCGAGTTTCCCGCAGTACATGCTCATTGCCCCATCCTTCACGAACGTGCTGAACGTCTACGCGTTCTGCAACTTGTGAGTTGTACACATACCGCATATGCGACCTTCGTCACTGAGCTCTCCGTCCTTTCTAGGCACGACGTCTCGTGGGGTACCAAGGGTAGCGACAAGGCCGATGTGTTGCCGTCCGTGTCGTCCAAGAAGTCCGAGAAGGACGCGCCGGCCGTGGTCGAAGACATCCAGATGAAGCAGGAGGACATCGACTCGACATTCGAGGAGACGGTCAAGCGCGCTGTCAAGAAAATCGACAAGACGGAGGCGGTGGAGAAGCCCACACTTGACGTATGTGTTTTGCTTTCGATTGCGCTTTCCCCTCAATTGCTGATGGTGCTGTGTAGGACCAAAACAAGACGTTCCGTACGCGCTTTGTAGCATTCTGGATGATCTCGAACGCATCTCTCGCCGTCGCCATCGAGAACTTGAACGGGCCGACTACTACCGTCGTCGAGCAGCGGACGAAGCAGAATACCTATTTCTCTGTGATCCTTTGGTCCACATTCGGCCTGTCGATGGTCCGCTTCATCGGCGTACGTGCATCTCTTCACGTTGTTGAGCGCGTGGATCTAATAGTTTTCCTTTCCGCGCAGTGCCTGTACTACTTCTTCAGGCGCAACCTCTTCCGCTGGTGCCGCAGGAACTGAGCGACCCCCGCATCGGTGTGCAGGCTGCATCCTTTCCTTCTCGCGCCAAAAATCATACGTATCTCTCACGGACATTGAATGCCTTTCTGTTGTCACATGTTTCCCGTTCCCGTCGTCGCTCTACATCGTCCCATGTCCCTCCAAAAGCCAATAGTTTTCTGCCTCCAGTGGACAGTTCGCGGCTTCGCTACCTCGTGTATCTTGTAGTTTCTCAACCATCCAGTTTCACATAAGCTCAACTGCCAGTTCCGCGAGCCCTGGCGACTCCCAGGCTGGCCCGGTGAGGTGGCAGTTAACGTTTGATAGCCATGAACCAAGCTCGCGTACTGTTCGCCGTCGTTGTGCTCCACATGCCTTCAGGGAATGACGCGGACGTCACGGTACTGACAGTACCCTGCATGCACGCTTTTCGTGTAATCCACCGGAGGTAACTTCATGTGTGTCATATAGCCACTGGCAGCATGAAGACCTACATGCTACGACATTACGGATGGAAGCTACAGTCCGAAACATCATCACAATCCGTATCTCCGGTACTCCACCCAAGAGGAGGAGGGCCCTCCGCGAGTTCGCCCAAGGTCTCCTCTCCCGTAGCATAGTCATGACTAATCAGGCGCGGACACCGCAAGCAAGGACCGCGACACGAAACCTCTTTATCAACCTCCAAAACCATGGAACGCTCTTCGTCTGATCCAGCCAGCTGAACATAGTTGAGGGCCTTGAGCCACCACTGAGGGCGAAGCTCTATGCAGTGCTGAACAAAATTCACCATCTCGAGGCGTGGTGGCATGCTTGTATGCCCGAAAGGGACAGCGTCCCTATTCCACCATGAAGTCATGGTCGCCAATAGCTGTACCAATGCCGAGTCTAGTTCTGCAAAGTATGTGTCGATCAACGCTGCACTGCGTATCCCGCGCCTGCGAGCATGCAAGCACAGAGCTGCAGCGATGCAGTGCGTACAGCCTAGCATTACGTCGGGCCTGCTACTCCAAAGTCTTGTCAAGGTCGTCCAGATCGACGGAGAGACAGACGACGGTCCTAAAATCCCGAACAGCGTGCCACTAAGTGCCAGTTCATTTTCCAAGCAGACATCAAGTGCGGTGAGGCAAGTGCTGGAGAGTGTGAGCGAGTGCTGCGCATTGGAGATTATAGCGACCGCGCGCCAGAACTTGGGTACCACGATGCTATTCGATGACAGACTCCTCGCTTCCCATTGGAAATAGCCCGCAATGCGCTGTACATCATTCTCGTTGTGCACATCCGGAAGGAATCGTTCAGATCCCAAGAACTCCAAGAGGAATGGCAGGGACAAAACTGCTCCAGGACGGGAAATGTCATTAGATGCCGCGTAGGAAATGAGACGTGGTATAAGCCGAGTAGCCAGATCTTGTTCCTCGGTGTCACGAGAATGCAATACGACATGGGAGAGAAGGTCTGCTAGAAGCAACGTCCTCGAGATTTCAGTTGAGTGCACGCGGGGATAAGGAAGGACAGGGTGCGTCTTATCGATGTATATCGCCTCAAAGACGACCTTCCAGTCGCCATCCGAGAGATGCCGGAAATCGCAACATAGAAGATAGCCAAGGCGCGTTTTGAAGTCCGGATAGATGGTGCGGAGTGCGCGTGAAGCGGTTGAACTTATGGAGGGAGACCCAATACACCATGACGACGCGTTGTGAATCATGACGTCGATCGAAGCGTTAAGCATGGCAATGTCGGGGTAGTCTCCCGCGGGCCCGTTGACATAATACAGTGGTTCAACGTAGTCATACGCGATGGCCTCACCGTGTCGAGTAACACAGAGGACGCTTCGAACAACACGAAGTAATTCTGCAGGACTAGGCGATGCAGTGGATCTAGTATACGCAGCGGATGCGGAGAAGTACACGATTTCGTCGTGTATTCGTAACCGGTCTGCAAGTGCCGAAACGGGGTGGATCGCACCAAGCGCCTGGAATCCGACAGCAACTGCGTCAGAGTCCGACACTTCGGCAATGAGCCAGTACAGCGTCGATGCGTCCAGGCCGTCGCGCTGCTGCTCGAGATGAGCCTCAATCGCAGACTTGTCGCGCCGCAGAGTCTCGACGGACGTGATCATCTCCTCCAATCGAACTGCAATGCTCGTAGACTCGGGTGGAGGAGGCTGGGCTGCTATCTGTACAGAGAAGGCGTCGTCAGGAGGCTGGTAATGCGTCATCGCTCGACTACGGTGTTCTACGGAAAGCGCCTCGAAGACGAGCTCTCGAAGACGTAAGCCCTGAGCGAGCACGTCTTTGCAGCCGCGAAGCAAGATCAGCATAGCGGGTACCGCGACCTTGCGGAGCTGCGTGACAAGAGGCGTTGATGTCGGGCACTCCGGAATCCAGAGCGGCGCAAGAGTGCACGCGGCATAAAAGGTGGCCAACGAAGCGCCAAGAACGATGATCCAGATCCCAATAGCCTGATCTAGACCCCAGAGAAAAGCCACTACGCCAGCGAAGAACAAGAACAGAGACAGATGAAGCAGCACGGGCAGAAACGAGACCACCTCGGCAACGGGCCAGGCATGAAGAGCACGAGAATAAAGCTGATGTCTCCGCGCCCAATCGCGGGGGCTCTTCGCCGACGCGTTGTTACGGGCGCGATATTCTGTGATCCACTGCTTTACGAGAATAGACAGCAGCGCGACGGCGAGCGAGAGGAGGATGCTCGTAAACCAAAGACCGTTGACCCATCGAGTGAGAGAGGAAGCGAAGGAAAGGTCGGGCGGTGGCGGAAGCGTCATTCCTGTCGAGTGATTACTCGCAGCGACCAGGATATACAGCGCCGCTGCCGTGTAGGCGGCGTTGTCGGGCTGGAGGAGCAGGTAGCTCTCTATAACAAACGCCGTTGCTACTGCCGAAAACAAGCCAGCCTAGAAGAGTTCAATAAATGGAGGAAGGAAGAGCGTATAATGCGTACGAATATGAGAAGGATGTCGAGCGTGCTGCTCCAACCTTCCAACAGCGTATTGTCGTACATCTTCGCCTCCTCGCGGTAGACACGCCACACCCGCGCACCGTCGTCCATCTCGTGCCCGATCGGGTCGGGCGGGAACGCTTTCTTGAACTCGGTGTCCAGCTCCTCCAGTGGCAGCTTATACTCCTTTACTACAGAAACGCGTCAGTTTGGAGCGGCATGGCGTGCAGGAGCGTACCAGGAGCTGCTTCTGGCTCAGCATGACCGTGCTCGTAGTCCTTTGAGACGAAGATCGTGAGTAGCTGGAGGCGCATATGGGCGTATGTACTGACCATGATGGGCAGAAGGAGAGTTACGGAAGCAGTTCCGCGCAAGTCCGCTTCGCTTACCATGCCTGGCGCCAACCTTTTGAAGGCGGCATGAGAGTCGAAAATTTCTCAAGAAGTTGACCATCTGCCTTCGCAAAAAAAAAAAAAAAAAACCTGTTCATGTGCTGCACCAGCCACATTCATTACTGCGGCATGGAACTCGGGTCGGCGGAGAAGCCACCTTTCGAACTCAAAGCCCTAAGTATCGTCCATTTAGTAATACTATAGATCTCGTTGGCACCTCCACTTTTAGGGCAATCCCCGACGGCTTTCACAGAACCCCCGTTGTCGTCGCCTCTTTCTTATCATGCCTTGTTGGATAGGATGTTGCGCAACCTGCATGGCGTTTCGCAACCACTCGATTCCTTCGTATACGCCACCGCGCTCTTCGATAGCGGATGTTCCCTGCCCATGGTTGGTACAATGTCATCGCTAGGAGAACAACTGCAGTTGCACTTGAGTTGCACACCTTGATATGCCACGCTCGCCGAATGGAATCCAATCTCATCTGGTCGGCGAGGGACGGCGGTGTGAGTGCTCCAGGTGAGTCCTGCTTGTTCGCGAGGACGAGTACAACTGGCCGGCTCGCCTTCTTCAGTAGACCATGCAGCTTCTCTGTAGCCTCCGGTAGCCGTTCTCGATCTGTCGAGTCAACAACGAAGATCAATCCTTCCGAATGCGGAATATCTGTACAAGTAAGGTATGAGTCTATCGCGAGCACGAGACGAAGAGAAATGGTTACTGTACTGGACGTACAAGTTTTCGCAGCCACCTCTCCGTACTTCCCGATGTCCCAGAGCTCGATCCACGTATTGTCGTCGAAGTTCATGACGCCTAACTCAAAGGAGGTTGTAGGAAGCGTCTCGACGAGTGTGCCGTGTATGAGCCCTATCGTTGCTCAGCATCTTCGCAGAAGTTAGAACGTCCAATTGGAAAACACACGGACTTCCGGCGATGGTGGACTTGCCCGCACCGTCAAGACCGGTCATTATGACGCCTGGAACCTCATAAGAACTCGTGGACGCGTTGAAGCCCACGATGCAGGAACTGCACGTACGGTACCGTCGCCGCGGTTCACTGGAGAGACCTCTGAGGCTAGCGCTGTGGTCGACATCTTTTGCCGTGGAGCGTCGACTGGCTCGTCGTCCATGCGTGCCGAACGGTGAGCACCAGCGCGCGACATACAGCCACCCATAGTTCACTAGGCACAGTATGTGGAGGGACAAAACAGCATTCAGTCAAGTCACGAACGACCAAAGCAGTGTCTGCAGCTGCGCGCGCACAAACCCCGCTGTCGACGTGACCGTCGTCCACATGAACCAATACGGAACCACTGCAGATTATTATTTTACGTATATACCTCCAGAGAGTAAGAGACAGCAAGCAGTAGAGAAGGTCGAGTAACCGTAAGACGACCGTAACAAAACACAGCGCTCGTAAAGTCGTGACTTGAGAGGTGCCGGTGCCAACAAGGGAGGAAGTAAAGCGTACAAGTATGGTATCTACACTCGAAGAGGTTCAGAGCGCAGTGTTTGCGTCATGAGAACCATTGGGGGATCGAAACTGAAGGAATAAGTCACCATGAAGAGCTGGGTGTTCAGTTGGTTGAGAGGGAAAATTGTGCTTTGGAAGCTTGATCCTCCGTCACGGTCGATGGGACCGCGGCACAGGGTCCTGTTATACGAGACTCCTCGTCACGCCCTCGTCCGGGACGCCGCGATGCAGTATCATAGCCGCGCGCTGGCGCGCCGTCGCGTTCTCCGGCACCAGCTCCTCTGGCACGTCGTCCAGCTGCGGTCTCCTCCTCGCGGCGCCCAGTCCAGCAACAGGAGCGATGGCTATAGGTAATGACCTAGCAATCTGCGGCTCTTGCGCTTTCTCCTCTGCCTCATCTTCCTCATCTCCGGAATCGTCCTCCATTTCAGGCTCGGTGTCGCCGAGAACGAGCGCAGACGAGCGGTGGCGCCGACCGCGCGCGAACATGGCCCAAGCCTTGCCGCCCTTCTTCCACGCCTCGCGGTGCGTGGGGTAGTCTGCCGCGACAAGGCTTCGCAGGTGCTCCTCGTACGGCTTGAAGTGCTCTGTCGGAGCGCTCGCGGATATCGCTGGCGGCGTGGGCGGCGCGGAGGCGGACGCAGACAGCGCAGAAGGAGCGCGGTAGGACATGGACGCAAGTAGAGACGACGTCCGCGCTGCACGACCGTTCACCGCACGTGATGGCGAGGGGTTAGATGGCGCGGTGGGCGGCGGTGGCGCGGGATGAGCCTCGTCCAGACCGTCCAGGTCAAATATCGCAACTTCACAAAATGTATCAGCACGTGCTACGAGTGAAGGATGTGCTGGGTAAGACGCACCTTCTTCGACGTGATCATCTTCAGGTGGCGGACGCGCCGCAGGCGCTGGCACCACAGCGGGAGAGGCTGGCGCAGGTTGAATTACGAGCACCTCTGGTTCCTCGTCGAACGTCACTTTACGTTTCCCGCGGTCCTTCTCCGGCGTACTATGCGACGTGCCGTTGACCATGCTCGTCCGCAGCGACGATCCACGAGGTGGACTGAACGCAGAGGCCGAGGCCGAAGGGCCAGGAACAGCAGCACCTTGCGAAGGAGCGGTACTCGTCGAACCAGTCCCACTCGTCTGCGCCGTCGGCGGCTGGCGAACCTTCTTCTTCCTCTTGGGCGCGCGCTCCTGTTCGTGGTGCTCGTGCTCACGCGCCTGCTGCGCAAGGATGCTGCCTATGCGGACCGAAGTGCTGATGTCGAGGTTCGGGTCCATATTCCGGCGAAAGTCGACCGGCGGGGACTTGGAGCCGCTTGTCGTGAGCCCGTCGTACCGGGGTGGGCGGGATGGGTCGTCCGAGCTATCGTCATCGTGCGATGCATACGGCGGTGGCGACGGGCTGTTGTTGCCCTGCCCTTGCGTTCCCTGAGCCTCGGCTACGCGAGGAGGGAGATGGAAGCCCGTTTGACGGAGCGACGCAGAGAGCAGGGACGGCGCGTGTGACTGCGAGGAATGCGTGCGGTTGAGAGACGGGCGACGGGCGATCAGCGGTTGCGGGTCCTGCTGCGTTGGGGTCGGCGGCTCTTTCGACTGCGTCGCAGTTACGGCTGCAGCATCAGGGTTGAAGGAAAGGGTGTTGTTGACGTTGTGCAGAGGGTGTAAGCTCTGCTCCTCATACGGTATGCGCTCGACCGCGGCCCGCCAGCCGTCGCGGAATGACCGCCAGATTGCCTCGACCTCGGTCTTGAGTGCGCGGTCTGCTGCGTCGAGGTCCGCAAGACGCTTGGAGACAATCTGCTGTACGTCGAGCTCTGCCTGGTGCCGGAGGTGCTCGGAGCGGGCCTGTGCACGTTTGGAGAGGTGCGCAAAGGCCGGATGAGACGGGCTGAAGGGCGGCGGCGCGAAGAGGAGCGGTGCGGGGAACGGGGCGAGCGCGTACTGAGTCTGGGGATGGGCGCCTGCCTGTGCGAGCGGGTTGTGGGTGGCGTGACGGGCGGCGGGAGTGGAAGGGTGTTGTGTCACGAGGATGGCGAACGTGTCCGAGAAGCGCTCAGACTCGCGCGCCCGTCGGAGTGAGTCTCCCGTCTAAGTTGCGGCACAGTCAACCTTCACAGCTTGGGGTAACGGGGAAGGGGTTGAAACGACGCACGAGGCAGGCGACGGAAACATCGATGAGCCCGGTGCTGGACAAGAGCACGTCCTGCTCTGCCCACTCGGCCACGGGCACGACGGGGCCCTCCCTGGCCTCCTCGCCGGGGTGGATGGTCTGGGCGACGCGGTATACGAGGGTGTTGCAGACGAGACACGAGAGCGAGACGTGCTGGACCGTCGGCTCGACGGGTTTGCTCCGGTCTCGCAGCGTAAGCTGGGGATGCGCCTGCAAGCTGCGTAAGCCATTTTGTCGGCTGCCCGCCGCGGGACGCACGATGACTACGCCGTCGTCGGGCACGGTGACGGTCAGAAATTGAGCTGGCGCGTCCTTGGCGGGTTGTGGGTGGCCATTTGGGGTTATTGTAACGTTGAGACAATTGCAGCTGTATTCGAGCTGGTCCTGGTGCTGGGGACCATCTGAGGCCATTGGGGAGCGAGAAAGAGAGAGAGCCGCGGAGTCAAGCACTGGTTCAGCGCGCACCTGACCCGGTCCCTTTCACAACATCGATCTCTCACACACTGCACAAAATTCACGCAAAAATGCTCTCGACGCGTCGGTGGCCGTGGCTCGAACTGCTGACTTGCTGAAAAGACGTTGATTGGGCACGGACCATGCAGTCGTTCTGGCACCATACGGGACAACCCGGTTCCAGTATAGACCCCGCGGTTCGGACGCGAACTTTTTTTGCGGGTTGTTCCTCAGATCCTTTCATCTCCCACCAATCCATCTCCTGTAAGTCACATCTCCACGTCGCCACACACAGCGAGCTCCTCGCTGACCACCACGGCGACCAGCTAGACGACCATGCGTGAAGTTATCTCCATCCACGTCGGCCAGGTACGTCCCCATCAGCCAATCTGGCCCACCGATTACTGACGCGTTCGACGTCGTCCAGGCCGGTGTCCAGATTGGTAACGCTTGCTGTGAGTCTCTCCTCGTCGTCGCCGTCGCGCTCGGCGCTCATCGTTCCATCAGGGGAGCTCTACACCCACGAGCACGGCCTCTCCGTAAGCCATTCTGTCTCCCCGTTCCCGCCCAGCTAGAACCAACGCGTCGCCCAGCCGGATGGTCGTCTCCTGGACGGCTCGCCCTCCGCCCACGACGGTGGCTTCTCCACCTTCTTCTCTGAGAGGTGCCGTTCACTTCGCCAAACGCGCCACCGTATCACTAAATTCTTCTGTAGCGGCTCGGGCAAATACGTTCCGCGCTCGCTCTACGTCGACCTCGAGCCCAATGTCATCGATGAGGTCCGCACGGGCACCTACCGCACGCTTTTCCACCCGGAGACCCTCGTCACCGGCAAGGAGGACGCCGCCAACAACTGTGCGCATCTCTTTGTACTCGGCCCTGACTAGCATCTGATCCGCCTTCCAGACGCTCGCGGCCACTACACCATCGGCAAGGAGCTCATCGACAGTGAGTGCACGCGCCCAAACAATTCTCGGTGCTGACTTGCTTTCAGCCGTGATGGACAAGGCCCGCCGCCTCGCCGACAACTGCTCCGGTCTCCAGGGCTTCTTCGTCTTCCACTCCTTCGGTGGTGGAACCGGTTCCGGCTTCGGTGCCCTCCTCCTCGAGCGTCTCTCGACTGACTACGGCAAGAAGTCCAAGCTCGAGTTCTGCGTCTACCCCGCCCCGCGCATGTCCAACTCCGTCGTTGAGCCGTACAACTCGGTGCTCACTACCCACACCACGCTCGAGCACTCGGACTGCTCGTTCATGGTCGACAACGAAGCCATCTACGACATCTGCAAGCGCAACCTCAACATCACCACCCCGGGCTTCACCAACCTGAACCGTCTCATTGCTCAGGTCGTCTCCTCGGTCACCGCGTCTCTCCGTTTCGACGGCTCCCTCAACGTTGACTTGAACGAGTTCCAGACTAACTTGGTCCCGTACGTCGAAGGAAGCTGATTGGTCTGGAAGCATGTGCTGACGAACTGTATGCAGCTTCCCGCGCATTCACTTCCCGCTCGCGACCTACGCGCCGATCCTCTCGGCTGAGAAGGCGCACCACGAGCAGAACTCGGTTGCCGACATGACGTACTCGTGCTTCGAGTACGGCAACCAGATGGTCAAGTGCGACCCGCGCGAGGGCAAGTACATGGCCTGCTGCCTGCTCTACCGTGGCGACGTCGTGCCGAAGGACACGAACGCGGCGGTTGCGTTCATCAAGACGAAGCGCACCATCCAGTTCGTCGACTGGTGCCCGACGGGCTTTAAGCTCGGCATCTGCAACGAGCCGCCGGCGTTCATCCCCGGCGGCGACCTCGCCAAGGTCACGCGCTCGCTGTGCATGCTCAGCAACACGACCGCTATCTCCAGCGCGTGGAGCCGGCTCGACCACAAGTTCGACCTGCTCTACTCGAAGCGCGCGTTCGTCCACTGGTACGTCGGCGAGGGTATGGAGGAAGGCGAGTTCTCTGAGGCGCGCGAGGACCTTGCCGCCCTTGAGAAGGACTACGAGGAGGTCGGCAACGACTCGGTCAACCCGGAGGATGAGGCGCCTGAGTACTAGATGCCTTCACCCCACCCACCCTTCGACCTGCTGCTTTGTTTTTTCTTTCTTCTACGTACAGGGCTTTTTTCTCTTTTGACTCTCGTCTCCTCCCCCCTCCTGGTAGTACCTCACGTTTAGTTAAACCCCCTACACACCCTCCACCGCACCAAGTCCATATCCATCCACCTCATCCTCCCTCCTGAAAAAGGCAATTTTACGCAAAGAAAATGTTTGTCGCTCGTTTCTACATAGTCTCCTCACGAATTTTCATGCCATTTCTCGAGATAGGGATTGAGTGCTGGATGCTCCTGAGCTTGTGCATATGATCGAATGTCCATTGCACACACCGACTCAGTACTGGGATTGTCGGTGAGAGCGCGCGGACTTTGCACGATCGCGAAACTGCTTCCGCCGCTCTATCCCGCCCATCATGGTGAGTTAGCGAACACGCATACGCCGTGCTCTGCTCAGGCGCATTGTTTCACAGGACTATGAGCACGGCCATCCTGAGCCAGAAGCGGATCCTGGTACGCTCCTGCACGCCATGCCGCTCCAGACTGACGCGTTTCTGTAGTAAAGGAGTATAAGCTGCCACTGGAGGAGCTGAACACCGAGTTCAAGAAAGCGTTCCCGCCCGACCCGATTGGTCACGAGATGGACGACGGCGCGCGGGTGTGGCGTGTCTACCGCGAGGAGGCGAAGATGTACGACAATACCCTGTTGGAAGGTTGGAGCAGCACGCTCGACATCCTTCTCATATTCGTACGCATTACCCGCTCTTTTTTTCCCACAACTCATTGACTCTCTTCTAGGCTGGCCTGTTCTCAGCAGTAGCAACGGCGTTCGTTATAGAGAGCTACCTGCTCCTCCAGCCCGACAACGCCGCCTACACGGCAGCGGCGCTGTATATCCTGGTCGCAGCGAGTAATCACTCGACAGGAATGACGCTTCCGCCACCGCCCGACCTTTCCTTCGCTTCCTCTCTCACCCGATGGGTCAACGGTCTCTGGTTTACGAGCATCCTCCTTTCGCTCGCCGTCGCACTGCTGTCCATCCTTGTGAAGCAGTGGATCACGGAATATCGCGCCCGTAACAACGCGTCGGCGAAGAGCCCCCGCGATTGGGCGCGGAGACATCAGCTTTATTCTCGTGCTCTTCATGCCTGGCCGGTCGCGGAGGTGGTCTCGTTTCTGCCCGTGTTGCTTCATCTGTCTCTGTTCCTGTTCTTCGCTGGCGTAGTGGCTTTCCTCTGGGGTCTGGATCAGGCTATTGGGATCTGGATCATCGTTCTTGGCGCCTCGTTGGCCACCTTTTATGCCGCGTGCACTCTTGCCCCGCTCTGGATTCCGGAGTGCCCGACATCGACGCCTCTTGTCACCCAGCTGCGCAAGATCGCGGTACCCGTTATGCTGGTATTGCTTCGCGCCTGCAAAGACGTGCTCGCTCGCAGCTCACGTCTTCGAGAGCTCATCTCCGAGGCGCTTCCCGAAGAACACCGGAGTCGGCCTATGGCACAATTCCATCCTCCTGACGACGCCTTCTCTCTACCAATAGCAGCCCAGCCTTCTCCACCCGAGTCTAAGAGCACGGAAGTTCGATTGGAGCAGATGATCACGTCCGTCGAGACTCTGCGGCGCGACAAGTCTGCGATTGAGGCTCACCTCGAGCAGCAGCGCGACGGCCTGGACGCATCAACTCTGCACTGGCTCATTGCCGAAGTGTCGGACTCTGACGCGGTTGCTGTCGGATTCCAGGCGCTGGGTGCGATCCACCCCGTTTCGGCACTTGCAGACCGGTTACGAATACACGACGAAATCGTGTACTTCTCCGCATCCGCTGCGTATACTAGATCCACTGCATTGCGTAGTCCTGCAGAATTACTTCGTGTTGTTCGAAGCGGCCTCTGTGTTACTCGACACGGTGAGGCCATCGCGTATGACTACGTTGAACCACTGTATAGTCTCACCGGGCCCGCGGGAAACTACCCGGATATTTCCCTGCCCATCAGTTCAGTCGAAACCATGACGCGCAACGCGTCGTCATGGTGTTTGCAGTCTCCCACCATAACTTCGACGGCTGTACACGCAATACGCGTCATGGCTCCGGACTTCATAACGCGCCTTGCCTATCTTCTCTCCTGCGATCTCCGGCAATTCTCAGCTGCCGACTGGGCTGTCGTCTTTGAGGCGATATACTGCGATGAGACCAATCCTGTCGTTTTCCATCCCCGCCTGCGCTCTACAAAGTGCTCGGAGGTATTGCTTTTAGCCGACCTTCTATCGCATGTTGCGTTGCAGTCTCCGGACCTCGAGGAACAGGACCTGGCTACTCGACTTCTACCGCGTCTCATATCTAGATCCATATCTTACGTAGGGTCCCATCCTGAAGCGGCGTCCCTTTCATCCCTACCATTCCTCTTAGACTTCTTGGCATCCAAACGGTTCCGTAACCATACGCATAGCCTGGCAGCGAGCGACCTGCACAGCATCGCATATCTTTTCTTCACAGAGGCGGTAGATGTGGCTTACAACCGCATCATGGTGCCAAAATTCTTGCGCGCGGTGGCCACGCTCGCGCAAGTACTTACGACTTCGAATTATGAACTGGACTATCCGGACATCGTCTCGTATTCATGTTTCACGTCACTCCGCGCCTGCCTGGTCGCCGACCCAGCACTTGGCGGCGGTTTGTACGGGATCCTGGGACCGTCGACTGACTCTCCGCCCGTTTGGAGTATGATGACCAGCTTCTGGAGTTACTACCCCGCTTTAATGCTCGACTGTGCGCAAATGCTTGCTGCAGCTCTGGGCTTGCATGCTCGACGGCACGGGATGCACAGTGCAACGTTTATCGACACGTACTTCGCAGGACTCGACTCAGCATTGGTACACACCATATCGACCATGACTTCATGGTGGAATACGGATACATCACGTTACGCGCCTGCACGCATGTCACCTCGCCAACAGGTTGTGCATTTTGTTCAACACTGCATCGAGCTTCGCCCTCAATGGTGGCTCAAGATCCTCAGCCATGTTCAGCGGGGAGATTCGGACGACGAGCGTCTCATGCTCTTGGAGATTGACAAGGAAGCCACATGTCGCGGCCCTTGCTTGCGATGTCCGCGCTCGCGCATTGACAATGTTACGGGAGAGATATTCCGGGACGAACTTCCGGAGGGCCCGCCTCCCCTTGGATGGAGTACAGATTATGATGACGATTCTCAATGTAGCTTTCATCCGTGATGTTATTTTATGTGCACTCTTAGCAGCTGCAGAGTACGCACGCACGAAGTTCAATGAATTACACGACAAGAATATCTTACACAGACATTTTCAGACGCAGTCCAACAATGTATGTACGGTCAGTCGAATCGTCGAGGTTCTCATGTAGACCGAGGCTTCGACTTGACCGACTTGGCCATCCAGTCCAAGCCCTCGTACAGTCCATCTCCGTTCGACGCACAAGCAGCCTATAACCCATCAGTGCCCCGCGTCGTATTCTGCCTTTTATTAGCGTCACGTACCTGGATGAACCATGTCTGCTTGATCGAGTGTAGTCTCAACTTGTCGATGAGCTGGTTGCACGGGATCGCGTTGGGAAGGTCCTGCTTGTTGGCGAGGACGAGGACGGAGACGTCGCGGAGGTCGTCCCAGAGGAGCATGTCATGCAGCGTCTCTGCTGCTTCTTGAATACGCTCGTCGTCGTTCGAGTCGATAACGTAGATGAGGCCATGAGATCCCTGGTAGTCTGTGCCCCATGTCAACGGCATGCAGCTTCTGATAGAGGAAATACCGTACAATGCTTCCAGAGAGGACGAATTGTGTGCTGGCCGCCGACATCCCAAACTGTGAACTGGATGTTCTTGTACTGGACATTCTCGACGTTGAACCCGATCGTAGGAATAGTTGTGACGACCTCGCCAAGCTTCAGTTCTAGAGACGCGCCATTGAGAGACCAAAAGACACAAACTGAACTGTCACGTACTGTAGAGGACGGTAGTCTTGCCCGCGCCATCGAGTCCGAGCATGAGAATGCGTGCCTCCGAGGGACCAAAGAGGGAGGCGATCATGCGAGAGGCCCAGATACCCATAGCAGTGCTTGGCGAATGAAGATGTCGAGGCGAGAGGATTTGATTGTTGGCTGTCGAAGTCTCCGGAGAGTCCAAGGTCTTTATGGGAGTGGGATTGGCGGCAAACACGTCTGCAGCGCACAGAACACGTTCAGCTGGGTCGAATGAGTCAGGTGTGCCTGGACCGCATAGTGCACTTTTGGTGGCGCATGAGTCGATGTACGTGCGTGTCGGTGTCGTGTCCAGGTATTTGTTGTTCCGGTGTCCGGGTCCGGAGCCGCGAAGCCTGTGACAAGCGCGCACAGCCGAGCGGGCGGCGCAACGCAACGCAAGGCAAGCATGGCGCAGAAACGACGCGTCCAGTACACGCAAGAGTCCATCGACCAGCAGCTGTCCCAGATCCATCTGCTCGACGCGTCGTCGACGACGGAGAACCTGGAGCAGCTGGGGCCCGTCATCAAGCAGATTCACGCGCAGAAACAGCAGGAGGCCTTCCTGCGCACGCTCAAGTCGCTCATCGACGCCAAAGACGCTGAGATCGAGCGAATATGCGGCGATAACTACCAGGACTTTGTTTCGTCGGTCGCCACGCTCGTCACCGTCAGGTCTTACACCCGCAACCTCCACGACAAGATCACCTCGCTCGACGGCGCCGTCTCTCAGGTCGGCCAGAGCATGGTCACCAAGAAGAAGGCCCTCATGCAGAGCAAGAAGACTGCCGCGCATCTCGACGAGGCCATAGACACGCTCCAGTCCTGTCTGCGCATTCTGGACCTCGTCAACCGCGTCGGCGAGATGATCAAGGAAGGCAAATACTGGAGCGCATTACGGGTCCGTATTCTCAATTATGTCTACACAATTTCTCATTCATCTCTACAGACTCTAGACGACATTCAGAGCATGCCGCCTACTTCTTTGTCGCAGACGCCGTTCTTCGCGCATCTCCTGTCGTCGTTGCCGTCGCTCCGCGCACAGGTCAAAGATGCCGTCACCGCATCCATGAAGTCCTGGCTCCTCGAGATTCGCAATGTCAGCGGAAAGCTCGGGCAGCTTGCCATGGAGGCGATGGACACGCGTGCGCGACGGTGGAAGCAACGGTGTGAGCGCGACCCGTTATTACGAATGAGCCGTCCAGGCAGCGCCGTGGAGATGGTTACGAACGAGAAGATAGAATGTGAGCATGCATTGCAACTGTTGCAAATGACGTCTTGACGCGGACTCTAGACGACGTGCTTGAGACGGCGCAGGTCGACTTCAAGCCATTATACCAGTGCATCCACGTATATACCGCCCTCGACTCGCTCGAGGAACTGCAGCGCAGCTACCAAGCCGACCGTAAAGTACGTCCTTCGTTTGACATCGTTGCACATACCTTACAGCTTCTCCAGTCCCAATCTACCCTCATCTTCTCGACAACGATCCCGCTGTCAACACTGCCCGCAGTCACAGAGCAAATAGCGGGATTCTTCATCGTGGAGAGTCAAGTGCTGCACTCCACACGCGGCTTCCGCTCTGAGCGTGACATTGACGAGCTTTGGGACGGTGTCATAACGCGACTCGGCGAGGCCGTCAAGACGTCGTTGGACTCGCAAACCGACCCCGAGGTTTTCCTCAAGACCAAAGAGACTATACTCGCTTTCGTCACGACGCTTGAGGTGCTCGTCCTTGACCATTCGTGATCCTCGACGCTGATCAGACCATGCATCGCGCTGCAGAATTACTCTTTCGCCCCACAGAAGCTGCAGAAGCTCATCCTTGTACTATTTGAGAAGTACGTCACGTTCTTGGAGCGCAAGTTCAGCAAGACATTCGAGACCGTAAGCCGTTACCTTCGCCAACTGCCATGTTCTATACTAAGTGGCCATTGCAATGCGCAGATCGTCGATGAGGACGACTTGACCTCCATTCAAGTCTCAACCCGTGCGGACCGGGATACGCTCCTGGCTACATGCTGGCTACGCACGCAAGAGAAGGCCGATTTCGCCAAGTACGATCTTCACTCGCGCGGTTGAGCGCTTCGCTCGACTCACGCGCCTGCTTCTAGCCAGCCGTTACCTTTCTGCCCGCCCTTCTCGCAGACCTTCACTCTATGCTGCAGCGAGGCACGTTCGTCCTCTCCTCCTTTCTGTTCCTCATACTCAGACTACGGTTTACAGATCCGAGTGTTCGCGCAGAAGTTCTACCAGTTCCTCGAGGGCGTGTCACAGCACCACCGCGACGTGGACGACATGCTCTCCAAGACGCTCGATCGACTACTCACGACCAGCATCTCCGAGCGGATCGCCGCACGCGTCGCGACGAGCAACAATTTCTCGCAGATATGTCAGGTCATCACCAACTCGCAGTACTTCCAGACAGCGTGCGATGAGTTGGAGCACGGGTTGCCCGGGCTTCGGTGAGTGATGGTCCCATCTTCCTGCCTCTCGTCGCCGCGGGGAATGGTTGTGTTTTCTGGCTTTATTGAGGTATTAGCCTGCCCTGCTTGCTTTGCAAGGTTGCTCTCCCGCCGTCAGGCGCGCGCGGACTGCGCGGTGACTGCGCATGGGCGACGCAATGCTTTACATTGCGCGCCGGTGGCTGCGTCTTATCCCGCCTCTCGCAATGCCTGAATCCCCTCTCTCCCTGTCTGAAGACTCTCCACCCGCGTCCGCTCCTCCCTAAGATACCATCGTCCTGACTGACGCTCGCGCAGACCAACGCAACGCGGGGGCACGATCACCCTGACGGCGAAGAAATCCTTCGACAGCGCGGGAGCCAAGGCGCTCGACAGGATCAACACCGTCATCTCGTCCAAGCTAAACGACTTCTTCGAGCTCGCGGAGTACGAGTGGACGCCGAATAGCCGCGAGGGACAGCCGAGCATGTACCTGTACGAGCTCGTGCAGTGGCTCACGACCGTCGTGGATGGACTTGAAGTCAAGGACGAGTATAAGGACGACGCGTATGGTGGTGCGGTGCGGTATGTTGCCGAGTGTTTGCTGGTGCGTTGGGGTCGATGGTTTTGGGGAAGGTAGTCTGACGGATTTGTAGGACTTTTTGGTGGGGAGGAATATCCCGATGATTAACGAGAACGCGTTGAGCAACATCATGGTCGACATTGACTTTATCGAGTCCGAGCTGCGCCGCAACGGCCGAGCACACATCGTCTCTGCGTTCGACGAAATTCGTACCGTACGTTATCTTCCTCTCATCCACATTCACATCCTCCCTTGACACTAAACACTAAACACTTTCTACAGATGGTCGGCATTGCACTGCAGGACACGGTACAAGAATACCTTAAGCCTGGCGTGCGACACGCATCCTACGCGTCCGTGAAACCGAAGCGCCTCTCCACGCTGCTCGACAAACTGGCAAAGGCGGCGTCGCAGTCGCGTGACCCCGCCGAGCGCGAGAGGGGCGAGAGGAGGAGGAAGGAGGCTGAAGCTGTGGGGAGGGTGTTCCCTGGTGAGAGCCGCTGACACGTAACGTTTTCCCATGTACTGTACCATGATAGAGCGCACGCACGGATTCGAATGTTCTCCAACGCTGCATCTTCCATACAGGCTCGTCACTTCCTGGAAATATTCCGGCCGGGAGCACACAAGTGCCAGCTGCCAGTCAGAGTCTATCGCATTCAATCGCTCCATCGATGGGATACATAGGCGCGCAAGCATTGTCACAGCTCTGGAACGGAAACCATTTACTGCAGCTGTGGCGGCTACCGTTCTATTTATTCTGGAATGGATTTTGCAAGAGGAGTCAAGACATCAAAAAAGGGGAGGCAGAAAAGGACGAGAGGAGAGTTAAAGAAATAGCCGGGAACTGGGACATTGCGAGGCGCTCCCCCGTATGTGATCATACATGAACGTGACCGCGTGCGTAGAGATAGGTTGCTGCGACGGAGGGAGAACAACGGAGCGGGAGGCGGGAGCAGGGACAGGAGCAAGACACACGGGCGGACGGAACCACCACCCTCACGCGTCTTTTGCTCTAGACGCGGCGCTTGATGTTGGCGCTGAGCCACTCGAGCCCCTCGTACAGACCGTCTCCGCTCGTTGCGCACGCCGCCTGTCGTTCAAAATTCGTTAGCGGACGATCTTGCGAGCTGTTGGGGGCGGGCAGTGCCATACCTGGATATACCATGTCCTCTGGCGGAGGCCGTGGAGTCCCAGCTTGTCCGTGATCTCGGCGGCGTTCATGGCGTTGGGCAGATCCTGCTTGTTGGCGAAGACGAGCAGGAGGGCGTCGCGCAGCTCGTCCTCGTTCAGCATGCGGTGCAGCTCCTCGCGCGCCTCGGAGACACGGTCGCGATCGTTCGAGTCGACGACGAAGATGATGCCCTGGGTGTTTTGGAAGTCTGTGCGGAGATGTGAGTTGCGGGCGGACGAAAGCGGAGGCGGGAGGGGACGTACAGTGTCTCCAGAGAGGACGGATCTTGTCCTGGCCACCGACATCCCACACGGTGAAGGAGATGTTCTTGTACTCGACCGTCTCGACGTTGAAGCCTGAGTGCCACGCGTCAGCATCGCTTCGGCTCCGGGTTTCCCCTGTAGACCAGAAATGCTGTACCACTGAGGAAAATGCACGTCAGCGGTCACGACGATTGAAGCGAGACGTGGGCACTCACATGGTCGGGATGGTCGTGACGATTTCGCCTGTGGTGAAGATCAGTGCGTCTGTGCGGTGATGCAAGTTTTGGGCAGTGACGCACCCAGCTTGAGCTATGGGTGGGTGGCGAGATCCAGATTAGATGGCGCGCCGACGAGCGGGCTGGGCTGTACAGACCTTGTAGAGGATGGTGGTTTTACCTGTTGGTGGATGCGGTCAGATGGGCGGGTGCCGGGTGGGCTGAGCACACGACTGCACGTACCGGCGGCGTCGAGACCGACCATCAGAATGCCTGTTGGATGGGTAGACGGTGTGGATGGTCATCGCGGCGTAGATTAAGACAGAAAATGGTGGAATATCAGGAACATGAGTGAGCGATGTGAGCGAAGGGTGGAGCTTGGCCACGTACGCATTTCCTTCTTGCCGAAGAGGCCGGAGAGGAGACGAGAGACGGAGAGACCCATTGCGAGCGACGGAAACGACGACGGGAAAGGGCGCGGGACTGGGACGGACGGGGCTTGGCTGGCGAGAGCTGCGTGGGCCGGCTTCGGAGGGAGACGAAGGATCAAATGTCCGCTGACTTCCAAATTACTTATGCCCCCGGTCCGACCCTCACCACCAAGGAAATTATGTACTTATTCTAGTTGAAGGTGCAAAGGCGTACGCAGCGGACATGTACACGGTTAATCATTAAATCCAATACAGTAGGGTTTTATGGCAATTGTTGGGTAACTGCTTTGCACAGATCGTGAACTTCGCGTTGGGTATTCGCTGCTCTCACTGGCAGTCCCATCCAGGGTGCGCAATGCAATCGAGGGTGCGCAATGCAGCTCTAGATACTGCATGACCTAACTTGCAGCACGTCTCGGTTCACTAAGAGTCTCGCACAGGCGGAGGAGCAGCAGTGCCGGCTTTCCTCGACCTGCAACACCGACCGGAGCGCTCGAGCAGTGACTCCAAGCCTTTGACAATGACTCCGGCTTCTGGCACCGGTCTGTGGATGATGTGACTCGAGCTTACTCGTTCTTACTGTAAGCAGCTCTGGCTGAACCGATCCGAGTCACCCAAAGTGTCTCCCCAAAGACGGCAGTCTAAAGCCCATACAAGCGGTATATAGTACTTCAAAGCGCACGCACCAGCGTTTGGGAATTATTACAAGTCGAACAAGGAAATTCGAAAGTCCGCATCGAGGTCTTGCTTCCGCCGTCGTTGTATGATTACCTTCACCCCACTATCAGGCGACGCGCATACCTCAGATGGAAGCCCGCTAGCCTACCTCCTGCAAGTTGACGATGTGAAAATTCTTCTGGACTGCGGCTCTCCGGAATGGAACCCGGAGCACATTGACCAGGACGGCGACGCGCCATGGACCGCGTATTGCACGTTCCTTCGCTCGTATGTACTCACAGTCTGCAAATACTACATTTGTCACCTAATGCAATACTATGGTGGTGATATAGAGTCTGTCAGTCTGTCGACCTGGTTCTGCTGTCGCACGCCGACCTGCAACATTGCGGTCTCTACCCCTACGCGTTTGCCCACTGGAATCTCCGCGCGCCGGCGTACTGCACGTACCCCGTGCAGGCCATGGGACGCGTCGCCGTGCTCGACGAGGTTGAGAGCCTCCGCGCGGAGCAGTCATTCGCGGAGACCGACGCCGCGAACGACCCCGACGCGCCTGCGGAAGGCAACGACGACGATATGGTCGTCGTCAGTCGAGAACAACGCGTCAAGTACGTGGCGAGCAAGAAGGACGTGCACGACGCGTTCGACTCGTTGATTACGATGCGCTATTCGCAACCTACGCACTTGCAAGGTCTGTGCTTTCGTCACAACCATGCCTTGTACTAAACCCAGTCTCCAGGGAAGTGCCAGGGTCTAACTATCACTCCCTTCTCGGCCGCACACACTCTAGGCGGCGCAATATGGAAGATTCGCTCGCCGAGTGTGGGCACGATCGTCTACGCGGTCGACATGAACCACATGCGCGAACGCCATCTCGACGGCACAGTCCTCTTCCGCTCTACAGTCCTCGAAGCCCTCGCGCGACCGGACGTCCTCATCACCGACGCCGACAAAACCCTCATCATCAACTCGCGGCGCAAAGACCGCGACGCGGCGTTACTCGAACTCGTGACCGACACTCTCAACACGCGCGGCGGCTCGCTCATGATTCCCTGCGACTCGAGCACGCGAGTGCTAGAGCTGTTAGTACTCTTCGACCAGCATTGGAACTTTTCCAAGGACGTGAAGCGTGCGCCGATATGTCTCGTGAGCAGGACGGGTGTGGAGATGCTCACGTTCGTACGGAGTATGATGGAGTGGCTCGGCGGGACGATATCGAAAGAGGACGTCGGCGAGAAGATGGACAACGCCAAAGGCGGGAACCGGAAACGCAAACGCGACGACGAGGACGAGGACGCCATCGGGGCCTTCGCGCTGCGTTTCAGGTGCGTGAACTGGACGCGCGGACGCGCGAGCGAGGCTGCTGACGCATGAACAGACATTTGGAATTCTTCACGTCCTACGCGCAGTTGCTCTCGACGTACCCGTCCTCAAAGCCGAAGCTCATCCTCGCCGTGCCGCAGAACCTCTCACACGGCTCGTCGCGCGCGATATTTACAGACTTTGCTGCTGTGCAGGGTAACGTCGTCGTCTTGACGTCGCGCGGGGAGGCGGGTACGCTTGCGCGACACCTGTTCGATAAGTGGAATAATGCGCAAGCGCCGGGCGAGAAATACGGTTCGGGCGGGGCGGGCGCACCCATCACGCTTGACGAAACTATGAAGCTTACGGTGCGTTGAGTTGACTTGCACTAGCTCTGACTAACTTGTATCCAGATGCACTCGAAAGTACCGCTTGTAGGGGCAGAACTTGAGGCGTACCAAGCCGCGGAGCGCGTCGCGCAGGAACGCAAAGCAAAAGAAGCCGCCGCACTCGCGCGCTCGCAGATGGAGCTGGAGGCAGACGACGACGACTCCGAGTCCTCCGACTCAGACTCGGACGATGACCGAGAGCCTGGCGCGAGCGGCAACGCGGATGCCGAGCTCAAGGACGCGTGGAACTTCGTCGACCGCGAGCAGGATGCGAACCAAAGTCAGAGTTTCGACATATTCCTGAAAGGCGCTCCGGGCACTGGCGGGCGCGCGACGAGCTTCTTTAAAGTCACCGAAGGCCAGGCGCAGCGGTTCAAGATGTTCCCTTACGCGGAGCGAAGGAGGAGGGTGGATGGGTTTGGCGAGGTTGTGGATGTTGCGCTGTGGTTGCGCAAGGGGAAGGCGCTTGAGGAGGGCGCGGAGAGCGAGGAGGCGAAAGAGGCGAAGAGGAGGAAGTTGGCGGAAGACGAAGCGAAGGTAAGTGTCGTAGGCGTTGGAGTCGTGATCAGTTCTGACCGGTCCGCAGAAAGCACCTGCAGAACCGCCGAGCAAGTTCATCACGACGGAAATCGAGGCGCAGCTGTCGTGTCGCTTGTTCTTTGTGGACATGGAGGGTCTGAACGACTCTCGAGCCGTGAAGACGATCGTACCCCAAGTGAATCCGCGGAAGATGGTAAGCACAGGATTTCGTTCTGTCATCCGACCACTTTGTGAAACGTTCTCCTACAGATCCTCGTTCATTCGACCACACCTGCGACGGAGGCGCTGATAGAGAGTTGCGCGTCCATACGCGCCATGACTCGCGACATCTACACACCGTTCCTGGGCGACAGCGTGCAAATTGGGCAGCACATTAATAGTTTTTCCTTGTCCCTCAGCGAGGAACTCTTGGCTTCCATCCAAATGTCACGAGTGCGTACTCCCCGCAATATCTCCCGCATCATGTTCTGACCGAGTTGACCGCTGACCTATTTGCCACAGTTCGAGGACACGGAGGTCGGCTACGTCGTCGGGCGTCTCGTTGCGCATGCGAGCTCGTCGATTCCTGTGCTGGAGCCGGTTATGCGGGGTGTTGCGAAAGTGGAGGACGAGGACGCGCAGCGGTCGAGGTTGCGTGTGGCTGAGCTGCCCCACTCGACGATGATCGGCGACCTTAAGCTCACAGCGTTGAAGGCGCGTTTAAACGCGATCAACATTCCCGCAGAGTTCGCAGGCGAGGGTGTACTCGTGTGCGGCGACTTTGTGCGCGATCCGGACGCGGACCCGAACGCTGTCGTGGCCGTGCGCAAGCTGGGGCGGGGGAAGGTCGAGGTCGAGGGCGGCGTGTGCGACGTATACTACACAGTCCGCAGAGAGGTGTACGCCCTGCATGCTATCGTCGCGACAACATGACACGTCCTTCGTCCGCCACCGCCATTTCCGGCGTGCGAATCGGGAGTCGGTGAATTTGCTTTGGGTGACGTCGCGGTGCTATATGAGTGCGGCTTCCTCTGTGAGCTTTATGATCGTCGTTTGGGCGATCCTTCTCCAGGTGGGAATGCCCGGTCCGGCAATTGGGTGCTGCGAATCACGGATTTGTGTCTGTACATAGGTGCTCGTGCGCGATGGTACAGTGGCGGCCATGCAGAGGCGGGCCGTTCACGTTGTCGTGTGCTCAGGTTTAAGGAGGCAATTCGATGCTAGTACAAAAACAATGGATCCGTTGAATCTCCAAGGCTGTGAACACCGGAAAGCTCGACTAGGCAATCCGGCATCCTAAAGGACCTAAGTGTGGCATGAGAGTGAGGGTCGTCGGTTCCACTCTAAGACACGTCACAGTTCATGTTGAAACAATTCGATTTCGCAGTGCCGCGCGCATCTTCTGCAGGTCACACGAACGGCCAGTGGAAAGGAGCCATCAGCAACTCATGTCCGGGTCAATACAGCCAGTTCATTGACATAAAACGCAGCACGTTGCGCCACTTGGCCCGCAGGTCTGCCCCTTTGACCTCTCAACATCTCATGTTCGCGTCTCCGTCCCTCGTAGGCGCGTGCGCGCTCGCGATCGCGCTCGCTGGTCAAGTCGGCGCGTTCACGACGCGTGAGCAATCCTCCTGTGCTGCGCAGCGTCCTTCCGCACTGACTGCACGGGTTCAGGGTCGTGGGACGATGCTCGCGCGCTGGCCAAGACAGTCGTGGCCAATATGACTGTCGACGAGATGGCAGGCGTTGTCTCTGGACGCGGACAGTTTGGAGGTACGCTAGACCGCGTTGGAACGGATCGCGTCTGACTGGAAGGTCCCGCGACTCTTGGCGCCTCCAGGTCGATGTGTAGGCAACATCCACGGCGTCCCTCGTCTCAACATCCCGGACATATGTTTTCAAGACGGTCCCGCTGGTATCCGTGCTGTGGACCTCGCCTCTGGGTTTCCCGCTGTGCGTGTCACTCAGGTTTGAACGAGCGAGGCGTTAACTGTCTGGACAGGGTATCAACGCCGCAGCGACTTTCAACCGAGACCTCATGCGGAAGCGAGGTGAGAATGAAATCGACTTCGACCAGGCAGTGTTAACTCTGAGCAGGGCAGGCTATCGGCGAAGAGTTCCGCGCGAAAGGTCGGTGCAATTGACAGGCGCAGATACCGAAAGCTGAACAGCGCGTCTCAGGTGCACATGTCTACCTCGGTCCAGATATAGATATCATGCGCGCACCGGCCGCTGGGAGAGCATGGGAGGGCTTTGGTCCGGACGCGTATCTCACTGGTGAAGCCGGCTATGAGACGATCATGGGCGTGCAGTCTGTAGGCGTTCAGGCCGTGGCGAAGCATCTTACGGCGTATGTGCAGGTATGTCCTCTAACCCGACGCCTACCAACGACGCTCTCATGTCTTTGAAGGAGCATTACCGTTTCTGGATGTCCAGTGACGTCGACGATCGAACGCTGCATGAGCTTTACTGGGCCCCATATCTGCGCGCTATTGAGGTGCGAGCCAGCCACCCATATTCGGACTCCCTCATCTCACCTTGCCACAGGCAGACGTTTCTGGAATTATGTGCTCTTACAATAAGGTTCGTGACCTTGTTTGCCGCCTTTCGCAACTCACGCGAGATTCAGATCAACGGAACCTACGCATGCGCCAACCCTCGCCTCATGAATGAGATCGCTCGTGGCGAGGCAGGATTCGCTGGCTACTTCGTCAGTGCGTCATAGTTCCTCTCTATTTACTCCGCGAAGTAGCTCATACCGCTAGGTGACTGGCTGGCTACCCACGATGCCACATACGAGACCGCAATGGCCGGCCTCGATCTGGAGGTATGACCATCCTTTTATTGTCTGCACGGAGTTGACGAGCGCTAGATGCCTGGAGGATGGTTGATCTTCGGCGGAGGCACCTACGACGATATCGGTCCCGAGGCCAAAAACAACGCGACCCTTCTCGCTAGGCTGAGAGAGATGTGCGAGAACATCATCACGCCGTGGTACAAGTTGGGACAGGACCAGGTACGTCGGGAACATCATGTTGTCAGTTGGGAACTTAATCTCTCGCAGGACTTCCCAGCTGTACGTACTTGCCTCCACTCAATGACGCATTGCGTGCTAACTCCAGATGCAGCTGAGCTTTAACGTGCAAGGAAGCTCAGACAATGCCCACGTTAACGCCCGCTCAGACGCTCATACTGCTCTCATTCGCACAATCGCCGCAGCTTCAACGGTAGTCGTCAAGAACACCGGTGGACTGCCTCTCTCCTCGCCTGCTAGCCTTGCTATTATCGGCCAGGACGCTGCGCCACCGCAGACTGGCTGTGACCTGAACGCCTGTCTTGGAGGAACTTTAGCTATCGGGCACGTGTGGCGTTGAACCACGTTCCTCTCGGGTGACTGACTTGCTCACAGTTGGGGCTCTGGTACAACAACTTTGGACTATGTCGTTCCTCCGATTACCGCTTTGCAGCAGCGTATCGGTGCACAGGGTAACAAGACAGTTCTTGCCCAGTCCCTATCGAACGACATCGACCCCGGCGTGTCCGCTGCTCGCGGCAAAAGCGCTGCCATCGTATTCTGTGTTGCGTACGCTAATATTTTCACGGATATCATGATATCAATAATGACCCCTACCCTGAAGTGACTCCGGAGAAGGTGGCATTGGTCTCACGCAGGTAGATGGCAATTGGGGCGATCGGTACGTGCTAGCTGTTCACGTTGACTGTGTCTCACACGGATCAGCGAGAACCTGGACCTTTGGAGACGCTGCGGCTCCTTGGTGGGTTATTTTGATCATGAGGACCTGGCTCTTTGCTGACGCGCTCCAAGATTGAAGCCGTCTCCAAGGTCAACAACAACACCATTGTAGTCATCCACACCGTCGGTCCCGTCAACGTAAACCCTTGGGTGTCGTTTGCCAACGTGACTGCGATTGTCTTCGCTGGCCTTCCTGGTGAACAAACCGGACCTGCGATCTTCGACGTCTTGTTCGGCGACGTCAAGTGCGTATTTTCATGCGACGGGTATTTTTGAGCTGACTGTGGGATAGTCCTTCTGGTCGCCTTCCATACACTATTGCCAAGAGCGAGGCGGACTTCCCGGCGAAGGTCCTACTTTCAGCTGGCCTCGACTTTGCACCACACGTACGTCGGTTGGCATGTGCTTAATATCGTCATCCGAGAGTCAGCTGACGCAGCATCCAAGGTTGAGTTCACTGAGCGGTACTACAATGACTACAAGCACTTCGATGCCGCCAACATCGAACCGGCCTTCCCATTCGGACATGGGCTTTCTTACACGACATTCTCCTATGCAAATTTGACCGTCACTCGCGGCGTCAACCCGACGACGCTGTACACGGTCAAGTTTGCAGTCACGAACACAGGTTCTCGCGACGGTACGGAGATCCCGCAATTGTACCTCGGCTTCCCGTCCGGCTCGGACGAGCCTCCCAAGCTGCTCCGCGGCTTCGAGTCTGTTGCACTAGCCGCTGGAGAGACGAAGTCCGTGTCGATGACCATCGGCCAACAGCAGCTCAGGTCAGTTCTCACCATTATAGAACCCGAGAGCAGGTGCTGAACGAGACTATTAGTATCTGGGATGTGACTTCGCAATCGTGGGTCCGACCTCCTGGTACATTCTCTGTCTCCGTAGGAGCGTCTTCTCGAGACATACGTCTCACGGGTTCCTTCTGAAGTTGGGATTAGGTGTTCCATTGGGCGTTTGCCTGCTAGGACTTGAACTCTGCTTTTACGCTGTACGACCGTCAATGATGAATAATGACTTCTTTAAATCTGCAGAATCTGGCAGCACTTGAACTACTGTGCCTTGTACGCATTGATGCATTGACACAATTTTGTAGGAACATGCGCTCGGAGTCCGCGGACGCCGGTTCTCCGGCATCAGGCATGAGAGCTTCGTCCGCCGCGCATACATCCATGAATCACTCTGCAGCTGATCACCGTACGTATCCACGGTCCTAAACCTGGCTCGTCTGCAGCGAAAGTGATTGCAGGGGAATACACATGTGCCCAAAGGAAGTCGATAAATACGATAAAAAAAGTGGCTGACGCAGAAGCGCCAAAAGAGAAAGTAATGAGCGGTGGCGTCCTCGTTCACCGGACTTTGTAGTTGATGGCGAGCGCGAGAGGTATCATGTTGGAGTCCTCGAATTTATCGATGTACAGCAGCTTCGGGTATGCGTCCTTGCTCGCTGCGCCGAGGACCTGGGTGAAGATTGCATCGTTCGCCTTCTGCGCGAGGTCGAGGATGGACGGCTCGGCGGGGCACAGGAGTGCGCCTGCAGCCTTCTGCGTGAGGGTCCACGAGAGGAGGAAGTAGCCACCGGACTGGTCGTGCATCTTCTTGATCTGGTCGTTCGCCATCGAGTTGAGGTCGTCCGAGTCGGAGTAGGAGTTCCAGGCGTTCACTTGGCCGTACCAGAAGAAGCCCTTCCCTTGGCGACCGTCGAGCGTGATGTCGTGCGCGTCAGGCTGGAAGACGAGTATCACGGCCGACTTGCCGCCGCCGATGAGCGTGTTCAGGGAAAGCGTGGTGAGGTCGGTGTCGGCGTTCGGCGACGTGTACAGGTTGTTGATGCCGGCGAGCTGTCTGTACAGGTTGTTCCATTCGTCCTGGTTCAACGGACGGTAGTCGCTGTTGCCAACGTCCTATGACAGGGCATTCAGTTAGCAGAGCTCAATTATACTAAACAGTCTGCTTACGGTGTTCAGGTCGTGCGAGAAGTTGAGGATGACAACTTCCGCCTTGTCCTTGGTGAAGCCGTTAAGGTCGTCAATGATCTCCTGGATAGACTGGCCGTTGCCGCCCTGCCAGCTCTTAATCGCGTCGATCTTGGAGTAATGTCCGGTCTTGAAGTTGCCCGCGGAGATGACAGGGCGGCTATACACAGAACGATGAGTCCAGAGTCTCGTGGAAGAAGAGAAACGAGTCTACGAACATATCGAAGTAGCGTGCACCGGCAGCAAGCTGGTCACGGATGGGCTTGGTCTGGGTGAGAGTGTTGCACGGCGTAGCGCCTATGGTCTTGCCATCGAGCTTGGACATGCCGCTGTCGTGGCTGGCAGGCAGGACAAACTTGCCGAGCGGGACGTCCTTGAAGGCGTCGAGCGAGGCCTGCATCCAGTTCTGCGGCGGGCTGTTCGAGACCAACCTGCCCGCGTCCGTGCCTGCCAGTGCAAAGTTCACAGCGCCGTCGTGGCGCCAGCCGAGACCGATAGTCTTGCCGCGGTCGTTGCCCACAGTCGACATATCGGTGAGGACGGCGTCGATATGGAATCCGCCCTTGCCCTTCGCCTGTAGCTGGAACGTCGCGGGCGTACCGTCGAGGTTGTACGAGACCTCGCCGCCGTCGTCACCTGTCTTAACTAAAAATCCCGTCTTGAACTCGACGTAGACGGACGCGACGGAGTACGGTGCGACCTCGGTGGGCCAATGGTCGTTCCAACCATTCATCTGGTAGCCGTGCACGTAGGTACGCTTCCACTTGAAGGGTGTGCCTGGTCGTCTCAGTCAGATGATCAACGACGGCGGGACTGGGATGTACATACCGTTGATCAGGTTGACCTGGCCACCCTCGCCAGTGCGCTTCTCAAGCGCCTCAAGCTCGCGGCGGTCGGCGCGGGCGTCGCGCATGGCGGAGCGCGAGGCGGGCAGACATTGGCTAACGGTGCCGTTGACGGCAATGCACGCAGCACCAGCGACACAAGGGATGGCAGCGCGGTCGAGGGTCGCGCAAGGAGCGAGGAGGGGGATAGACGCCGCAACGAACGGAAGGAGGGCCGCCGAGGAAGAAAAAACGGTGAGCAGCCTCATGGTCGACGTGCTCAGGCTGGAGAAGAAAGAGAACGGGGAAGTGCTTGGCGTAGCTGCAAGATCCAAGGATATAAAGAGAAGGATCAGAGATCATGGCTGCGATGATATGATCGCCACCTGTGCACGCTGCACAGTCGATAAAGCCTGATGCACACGACCAATAGTCACAGCCACGTTCCTGCAGTGAGAGCGATATAAGTACGGTCTTGGATCTAGGAAGTCTTGCATGCAACGCCAATTTGGGGACACCGCTCATACAGCACGTCCAGGGAAGGGAGATTCGAGGAAATCGGAATCGAGCGATTGTGCGCACGTCTCGCGCGAGCCGCACAGCCCGTCGTTGACCAAGCGACGCGCTATAGTCCCTGTGTGTGCATCATCAGCGAACTGCACAGACAACTACTAAGTAGAAAGATATCAAGGGTATATCAAGCCCAGAAAGTTTAAGTACGAGATTGGACACAGATACTACGTTTTCAGTCGTCATTGGCCATCATGGTGTAAGTTGGAGAAAAAGCGATAAAGAAAAAGGAAACAACCAAGAAAACCTCAGCAGCGCTCAGTACTCCTCCTCCGCGGCGTCCGGGGTGTCCGTGCCGACCTGTCCGAGATTCGTGAGTGGGCTAGCTTTGGATGATGGCAGGATACGCGCACCTCCTCGTAGTCCTTCTCGAGCGCGGCAAGATCCTCGCGGGCCTCGGAGAATTCACCTTCCTCCATACCCTCGCCGACGTACCAGTGCACGAAGGCGCGCTTGGAGTAGAGGAGGTCAAACTTGTGGTCGAGGCGGTTCCACGCGGACGCAATGGAGGTGGTGCTGAGTTGCGAGGAGTCAATGAGATGTCGGGAATGCAGCGAGAGAGTAGAGCATACTTAGAAAGCATGCAGAGGCTGCGGGTGACCTTGGCGAGGTCACCGCCGGGAACGCAAGCCGCGGGCTGCACGGTGTGTCAGCGTCAACACATGAAGCGTCATCATGGAATGTACCTCGTTGCAAACACCGAGCTAGGATGGGTTCATGAGCACGACCAGTCGATACGCGAGGAAAAGAGAACACACCTTGAAGCCGGTCGGGCACCAGTCGACGAACTGGATGGTGCGCTTGGTTTTGATGGCCGCGACGGCACCGGAGGTCTCCTTGGGCGCGACGTCGCCGCGGTACAGGAGGCAGCAGGCCATGTACTTGCCCTCCTTGGGGTCGCACTTGACCATCTGGTTGCCGTTCTCGAAGCACGCAAAGGTCATCTCCATGACGGAGTTCTGCTCGTGGTGCGCCTTGTCAGCCGAGAACAGCGGCGAGTAGGTCGCGAGCGGGAAGTGGATGCGGGGGAAGCTGGTTGAGCAGCCCGTGAGCACCGATACCAATGTGTGGTCACGCGACTTACGGGACAAGGTTAGTCTGGAACTCGTTCAAGTCGACGTTGAGCGATCCGTCGAAGCGCAGCGACGCGGTGATGCTCGACACGACCTGGGCGATGAGGCGGTTGAGGTTGGTGTAGCTGGGCTGGGCCACGTTGAGCTTGGTCTTGCAGATGTCGTAGATGGCCTCGTTGTCGACCATGAACGAGCAGTCGGTGTGCTCGAGCGTGGTGTGCGTCGTGAGGATGGAGTTGTACGGCTCGACGACGGAGTTGGACATGCGCGGGGCCGGGTAGACGCAGAACTCGAGCTTGGACTTCTTGCCGTACTCGTGGGCGAGACGCTCGAGGAGGAGCGCGCCGAAGCCGGAGCCAGTGCCGCCGCCGAAGGAGTGGAAGACGAAGAAGCCCTGGAGACCCGTGCAGTTCTCGGAGAGCTTGCGCAGCTTGTCCATCGTGGTGTCGATGAGCTCCTTGCCGACGGTGTAGTGGCCACGAGCGTCTGTGAACTTGGCGTCAGAGACAGAACTCCGCACAGCGAAACGACGCACAGTTGTTGGCGGCGTCCTCCTTGCCCGAGACCATCATTTCCGGGTGGAAGAGCGAGCGGTAGGTGCCCGTCTTGATCTCGTCGATGACATTGGGCTCGAGGTCGACGTAGAGCGAGCGCGGAACGAACTTGTGGTTGCCGGTCTCGCTGAAGAAGGTGCTGAAGCCCGAGTCGTTTTTGGAGGGCGAGTTGTCGAGCAGACGACCGTCCGGCTGTGAGTTGCGGGGGGTCGATAAGATAGCGCGACGTCAAGACCGGCGAGCACGCTTACCCCGAGACCGTGCTCGAGCGTGTAGAGCTCCCAGCAGGCGTTACCTGGAGTCCAGTAAATATTCTGTAAGGGGTTACATTGCAGCTAATGCGCACCAATCTGGACACCAGCCTGGCCAACCTGTGTGCCGGGGGCTGTCAGCACAGAGAAGTCGCGTCGCGTCGGGGCGGGTCGCGTCACTCACGTGGACGGATATGACTTCGCGCATCTTTCTGCACGCGCTTCAGCCACTCGAGCTCGCTGTCGCGGACGGCGGCGAGACGCACCTTATAACTCCTGGACAAGTGGTGATGCCTCCGGTTGCCCTTCGATCAGGCTCACGCGGAGTCTTATAACCGCATCACGCCCGTGGCTTCTTCCACTCTCCCATACAAGTCATCTCCGAGTCCAGCGACCAGCGGCCCCGAGCTTTCCCACAGGACCATGGATAGTCTTCTGGCTACAGAAACCCTGTCATATTGCCTGGAACATGTCTCGTCGTTCTTAACGTATTCCTTCGAATATTTCCCGCGCCAGAAACGGCCCCTCTATTGTGCCAGGTTGTTCCGGTACTGGAGCTCCTCCTGGCTGCAATTGCTCTCAGAGTGTTTGGACTCGCGGTTCTGACGCTCGTATGCATCCCTGGTGCCTCTCCGTTCACCCGGAATCACCGTATTCGCTGCTCCTTGTCTGGACGCAACTCTGCTTATTTCGCATATCGACCACGGTTGTTCTCTTCCTGCTCAACAGTAGCGTCGGCTAGGAGCTCGATGCGGTTGCAGAACCTGTGGCTACGAATCGAGGCCGGCTCGCAGTTGACCTCGCCCTCTTTGTGCCATTACCAGACTGCCACACTGTTTGCACTCCCGTGTTTAAGGAGCGAATCCGGTCATTCGCAGCACTCTCCCACTGCTCACTATGTCGCAGCCACAGCGGGGCACGAAGTCCTGTAGGTTTGCTCTACAACCAGGAGGATGCAGACGCGGACAAGCTTGCACATTCAGTCACGACGTCAAGGTGAATTGCCCAAGGGCTTCATAGTCGAAGGAGCTGAACTGAGCTTGTCTTTAGACGTCGGCGCCGGGGCAGTCTGCTGTCTCTCTCCAGGTGACGAATGGCGAGGCATCCACCGCTGGCTCCAATCCGTCGAAAGGTGAACTCCTATTGTCGTCCAGCAGTCCCATATTGACGCGTTCTCGAGGGCCTCGGCGACACTCCACGCAACCAAAGGCAGGAGCACGTGCGACTGGCACCGTCAGCCAGCCATGTCGAGCGTGGGCGGCCCAGGGTAGCTGCAAGTATGGCGATAACTGCAAATTCAGACACGACGCACCAGTACGCGCTATCTGTCTTGGTATCTACTGGACAGTGGACTAACCGAGTGCTCATTCAGAACGCCGCTCCGAACTCAACTTCTGCACCCAATGCGGCAGTCCAGCCCACGCCAGCTCCTCAAGCTCCTTCGGGAAACGGGTATGCGCAGCGCAGGCGCGCCGAGGCTGCTGCGAAGCAACGGGAGGCTGAAGCGGAAGCTGCGAAGAAGGCAGTCGCAGACGCACGCGCCGCTGCGAAGAAAGCAGAAACCTCAGCCCGTGCCGCAGCGCAGAAAGCTGAAGCTGACGCCGCCGCGGCGAGGGAAGCCGATGCGCGAGCCAACGCTGCCGCGAAGAAGGCAGAGGCAGAAGCGAGAGCAGCGGCGAAGAAAGCTCAGGACGAGGCCAGACGCGCGCAGATCGCGGAGAGGGACGCTGCCTACACCTTCAAGCGCGTCTTATCGGGCTGCATCGTTACGTTCGGCGCCGGCGCCTCCATTCGCTCCGTCGTCACCGGCTTCCAGTCATCGACCGTGAGTGTCAAAGGACTGCCGTCAGATACGAAGTTCTTCGACCTCGACCAAGTTATCGTCGGTCAAGGAATCGACGCGCACGTTTTTGCCATGGTGGATCTGAGGCGACACATCGGCGAGGCGAAGCTCCAGGTCAGCGTCGATGCTGCAGACGCCCTTGTCGATGCCTTGCGTGGTTTCCGTGGAAAATCTCTGTCTGTGACGCGCGACGACGACGACTCGCGTGGCGGAAGCGGCAACGGCTATACGCTCAGCATGTGGTGGCCGGCGCCCTCTGTCCGCTATCACATTACATGCTCTATAAACGACGCGAGCGACAAAGCGCGGGAGCTTGACGGTAAATTCTGTGGTCGACGGCGTTTGCGAGCCTTTGTCGACACCAAGAAGCCTTGGGAGGTGATCGCCGACGGTATTGACGTCGGGACGAGCGACGCCCTCGTCCAGACCTGTCTTGGCGTTGTGCCCCGGAGGGGACTCGAACGAGACTACGATGTGCCGGACGCTACCAGCCTCGTCCGCGGGTTGCTCACTCCTCATCAGTATACACAAGTTCACGACACGACGTCTGCGGGAGGCAACATGATCTCCATGCGGGCCCATTTCCCGAATCGACGCTTGGCCGAAAGAGCTGGACAGGCTGTCGAAGGTCTGAAGGTCCACTGCAGTGTCGGGGCCGTTCGAACACGCCTTGGAGAACCAACTCTCTACAAGCTACCGATACTCCGTCGTCAATATGACGCGCAGAAAGCTCAGTGGGATGCTCTGGCCGCCAACAGTCGCGGCAATCGGGATAGCGCAGCCTTAGTCGTCAATATCTCGGGAGACCGTGTCTTCTTGCGCTTGGACGGAGGCGACAAGGAAGCTGTTGGTCGCCTCAAGGTCCGTGTTGAAGAACTCGCTGCTGGGCAGACGCTGGCCATGGACGGTTGGCGCGCCGGACTCTCCAATCAATTCGTGGACTCTGTCTCGACGCAAACGGGAGCTTTCGTCATACGCGACCCCAGAATGCGCACGCTGAAGGCTTTTGGGACGCCTGCAACCATTGAGCTCGCACGTGAACAGATACAGGCCGAACTCGATCGTCTCGCCGCACTCGAGATCACTTTCCCGCTGGAGACTCGCGCGGTCCAGTACTTCTTGCGCAAAGGGATCAACGCGTTGCGCGAGGAACTTGGCGAGGAAAACGCAGATCTGGACGTTGCGAGGCGTCCGCCTGTGCTCACTGTTCGTGGTGGAGAAGCTGCGCGTACGGCAGCTGAGCGGCATATACGGGACGCCACGAGCTACCTCTTCGCCTCGCGCGAGGTGCCCCCTGAAGCATCGTGCCCCGTCTGCCTCATGGAGGTCTCGTCTCCAGTGCACCTCGACGGTTGTGGACACGTGTACTGCACCACTTGCTTCAAGCTCGCACTCTCCAGCGCCGTCGAGAACAAAGGTCCTTTCCCGCTCCTCTGCATCGGCGACGACGCGAAGTGCGGACAACCTATACCGCTCCCTATCATCCGACGCATCATCACGGAGGACGCGTTCGCACAGTTGCTCCGAGCTGCGTTCAGCGCCCACGTCGACGGGAACGCGGACAGCCTGCACTACTGCCGCACGCCTGCGTGCGAGCAGATATACGCCGTCAACGCGGAGACCGAGGCGAGAGCTGTGGCGTGCCCGGCATGCTACGCGACCGTCTGTACGGGGTGCAGCGCCGGCGCGCACGCGGACATGACATGCGAGCAGAACAAGCGCGTGCGTGAGGAGGAGGAACGCGCGAACGACGCGCTCGCGCGCCAGCTCGGTATCAAGCGTTGCCCGGGATGTCAGGCGCCCATCGAGAAATACGAGGGATGCAACCATGTCACTTGCCCGAGATGCAACACCCATAGTTGCTGGGTGTGCATGAAGGCGTTCACGGCGGCTACCATTTACACGCATCTTGGGGAGGCGCACGGAGGCGCGTTCGGGAACGCAGGGACGGTAGACGGCCCGGTGTTGTACCAGCCTCAAGGTATCGACATCGAGGAGCAGCATAGGATCCTCAGGCAGATCGAAGCAGACCGTCGAGCGCGCCAAGAGCCACGGAACGCAAGACCTGCAGCTCGCATATTACCGGGCTTTGTACCCGCACAAGTTGTGGGCGACTGGTATCGACCAGAGCGGAACCAACAAGACCAGGAGTACTTGAGGAATTGGCAAGCGGGGCAAGGTCGCCGTGAAGCAGCCGAGCGCCAGAGGCTCGTTGAAGAAGAAGCTCGACTCAGACGACAGAGGGAAGAACAAGCGAGGCGCGATCGCGAAGGTAGTTGGTGTGTTATCATGTAGCTGTAGTACTGTACTTGCAGATGTCGACTTGCAACGTGAATGTATTTCTTGACCACCCAACTTCGAATAACATGCTACACTCTCTTCAAGGCTCTTGAACGTACCTTGCGCAACAGCACACCTTGTCATATGATCGAAGCCACGACTGTGAAGCTTACAGGGTGATACAAGGAGAAGTCCCGTCGGGGACACGAGAGTTCAAGCACGTTTTGTGCAGGCTCTTGTGGATAGAGTGGCATCACGCTCCCTTGAATGGCATGGCTCTCGAGTCTTGGGATTGCAATCGTTAGCGATCCATGAGAGCTGTTGTCCTTACATGATGGGACAACGGACTGCTTGCCTGGCTTCCAACTTCCAACGTCCAGCTGCTAAATCACTCAGACTTCTCATGCTCGCCCGCTGCCCCGATCCCGAGTACATACATCGCGCCAAGACGAACATACGCCCACACCAGCCCCACCGCACAATACACACTCGTCGCCATAAGTGGCACAAAATCAAACTCTCCACCCTTCCTCGTTAAGGGGAAGACCCACACGAACGCCTGCAACCCAATAAACCCCCACATATAAGCCCGCTCTAGGAAGTCAAGCGCCACAGCCAGAGGCGTGCGCGGGAAGGTGTAGGTTACTTTGGCGAGTGCGCTGAAGACTAGGATCATCCAGAGGAGCGAGTATGCGAGTTCGAGCGCTGCTTCTGCTGGTGTGAAGAGGAGTGGGAAGAGCGAGTAGATCCCGCTTAGGGATGCGAGTGCGAAGGTCCGGAAGTGCGCGTGGTCTTCTGCTGCGAGTAATCTGTAGTTATAAGGTGTGAGTGGGGAGAAGGAGGTGGTATAGGGAGTGGGAAGACGGACGTGAGAGGAACCAAGACGAGGAGAACCGCCTTCTCGTGCACATGCCAGCCGAACATGTACGACGTATACCCGCACAGCGTCAACGCTCGTAGGAAACTCTTGTACGTCGGATCGCGCCATAGCTTCGCGAGAAAGACCTTCAAACGGACCACATCTGTAAGTCAAAGTTTATCGCGAACGACCAACGCGACTGACCATCTGGAACGCGAGCGTGATAACGAACGTATGCAGCGGTTTGATGTTCGGCACAACCGCGAAGACGGTATCGCCCACCAGACCGCGACTCGCGCTGCGCACGCCGGTGTCGTCGTTGACGGCAAACCCGAGCTTGAGGAGTACGCGGTCCAGGAAGGTGACAAGCGCCCATGCGTTCGGTGCCCAGTACGCATGGTTCAGACCGCGCGTGAAGGGGAACAGACGCGAGAGGAGCTGTGGAAGATGGAGGGCGAAGGGCGCAAAGGATAAAGCGAAGACGCCAAGTACGCTCGACGCTAACGCGATGAACTGAGGGATGCGCGGAGTACCGGAGGGCGTCATGCAGTATGCGCGAAGGAGGTAGACGAAATATGCTGGCTGAAACGTAAACGTCAGTCCGGCCATATATAGGTACAGAGAGAAGAGAAGGCGTACGGCGAGGTACATGTAGATATGCTTGAAGTTTAGGAGGACAGCAAAGAGAATGCCGCTGCCGAGTGGGTTGCCCTGCACATATCGTCAGCATTCAAACGTTGGCAGAATAGAAGACGCACATTGCGGGCCATCAGTAGAGACCAAGCCATGATGCCGAACATGAAGCCATTGTATTGGAAGTGTATGTGGTCCACAATGAGGAAGCCAGGATGGAGAAAGAGCGAAGCGGATAGTATGCGCTGTACACTCGGATTCGGCGCGCCGCGTACGAACCTTGGAGGTAGATGAGAGCTAATTTAGTGATGACGGAGTCGGCTCACCGTAGCAATGCAGCGCCGAGGACGAGTTCGGTGATGATGACGGTGGTGCGCTGGTAAGCGATGACAGACCAAGCGTCGTAACGCAAGTTCTGGAGGTCGACGATGGCCGGGTCGACGAGCCGTGCTGGCCACGAGAGTAGATACTCAAACCATGCAAAGAACGGAGGATAGTCGAGAGCTGCAGGTGTATGGGTGAATCCGTGTATACCCTGTGCGGTACATGCACGCACTCCATTCCGATGTTGTCTGCACCAGCCCAATTTCAGCCAAAATACATCTGACAAATTTGGAGACCCACGTCGTAGTACCATTTGGAGAGCGGTAATGAATGTGTTATTGCGAGCCAGTTTCTGTGCACCTCAAAGTCTGTCGACCGACTTCATAAAGCAGGTCATGTCCTGTGCAAGCCCGCGACCGTGCAGACGTACTAGGCGGGATATAGAAGGAGCTTGAACGCGGTGGCGAGCACGAGGACGTCGCGCGCAGCGAGCGTGGTCGGGTCCTGGTTCGCGGTCGCCTGCATCGCCGCCAGCGACACGGGCGCGCCGAGACTGCGGGTGCGCTGGCGGTCGACCTCGGCGGCGGCTCGGTCCTTCTCGGGCGTGCGCGGCGCGTGCACGACGAGCTTGGGCGCGTCTGAGGGCCCTAAGCTGGCCGGGAACGAGACGCGCCGCTGGTGGGATGTGGAAGTCGAAGCCATGGCGCGTCCAACGCGGTGCTTGCCGCTCGCTCTCTTGTCGCACACCATGAGCAAAGTCGCCCCAGCCCAGATCGTGAAACAGGCTGAGGACGGGTACGCGCTCGCAGTCTCAGTTCGCGTCAACGTCTCTGACGCCCACTAGCAGCGGCAACGTCCTGGCGAAACTGCTGGGCTTCAGTCTGGCGCTGGCGGTCGCGCCCATAGGGTCCTACTATCTCTCCCTAACATATCTCTGGAACGGTGCGCGCGCTGTTTCTGTGCCTTGATGCACTCGACTGGACGCGCCAACAGGTAACGCGACCTGGGCGGCAATAACAGCCGTCGTGGCCGCCAACCTCGTCTTCGTCGCCTTCATCTACGTCGCCCTCCAGGACGACCGCAGAGAACGCGCAGAACGTGAAGCCAAAAAGTTGCAATGAACGCGCGGAGTCGCGTCGACGCGCGTCTGTCACTCGGGTCGGTCTCAGATTCAGGAACGCGCATTCCACTCTACAGCTCTGTAGTGGTATCCATTACCTGCACATTATTTCATCTAGTACCAGCACTGCAGCAACTCTCTCTCGACCTGCGTGCAAGCGGTGCCGATCTCCACGCATGAAGAGGCAATTTTATGCTTCATCGTGGACTGCTTTGCACCTCCCCTGATACGAGCACAGCTCTCCGTCAAAAGCAAGGAACGGTACATCTCCCCCCACCGACGTTCCGTGTTGCCAAATTGCTCCCTTCACATCGTCTGCTCCCGGTCGTCGAGTTTGCACCTCCTCCTGAAACTTCCGAGCCAAGCGGACGACGCTCACTTGCGGTTGCGTCGGTCTACACTTGATCCATTCATCAGAGTATCCTCCGTGTAATCATCAGTGTCGACTGTCAAGTTCCTTTGCTTGGCTTCGGCTGGCACGGGGAGGACGCCCCTTCAAACGCGGCTGCACTCCGCGAACAGCTTGGGCGCAGCGAAGAAGTCGGAGAACAACAGCTCGTGCACGTCAGGCGTCTGCTGTGGCGTGGATTACCCGCGCATTGGACCCACCGAGTACATAGATGTAGCCTTCTCTCCATCAGCACCCGTCTCTCTCCCCTCTACCCCTACTCGTCCCTTATAATGTCTTGGACCACTGTCGACGATGGGGATTCGAGGATATCCTACTCGCCCAGCGTGTTACAAGCCAGCGACGGGTTTCCATGTGCCGCTGGTGGCCCGCTCCGCGCAGGGGCGAGTGGGAACGATGCGTGCGCGAACAAATGGTGCGTCTCTTCCTGCCCTGTGCGAGGCGAAAAAGCATCTCGGGTCCTGAGACCTTTACGCATGGTTGTAGGCTTACGGAGGCGAACATCGCCAAGATACAGTTCCCCGCTGCAGCTGCAAGCATCCCGAAGACTGTTCATGCTGCAATGGTGCCGTCGAGTGTCGAGGCCACGTTCAAGTTCACTGGTGCGTGCCATCGTCTCTCAGCTTGACCGCCATGGCTAACCTGTCTGATAGGGTCGGGTGTACGTTTAAACGGTGCTGCAATCCCAGTCCCTATCCCCGGCGTATCGGCGACGGGGAGTAATGCTACCGTCACCATCGACGGCGCTAAGCAAGACGCTTCAGCGTCCTTCGTTCCGTCTTCGACGGCTTCAGTCGTCTTCTCCAAGGAGAACTTAGGCGCTCCGGACTCGCAACATACACTCGCGGTCAGCTTTGCGAGTGCAGGGCAAGGGATCATCTATATCGACTCGTTTGAGGTCCTTGGCGTCGCGCAACCTTCATCGAGTTCATCGTGCGTGCCTAGTCCCTGGACTCTACGTGTTGTGTGTGTGTAGCACTTAACAGAAGCCGTAGGTCTGGCAGCGACTCCGTATCTACTGGTTCTTCGACATCTGCATCCGATTCTACTAGTCCTAATACTGCTTCTGGCGCAACAGCTTCCTCGGCGTCGACAGACACAAGCGCGACACCACCAAAAGTAAGCGGTCTCGGCAATAACCTGTACCCAAGAGGCTGAGCGTCCCCCCATTATGATGATCGCGTCTTATAGGTGCATTCGAACCTCGTCGTCGCGATTGTAGTCCCGATCGTCGCAGCTCTCCTCCTCATTCTCGGCATTACGCTCTACGTCTGCCTCATACCTCGACGGAGACGCATACGGGAGGAGAAAGCACTCGAAGCGCTCCCTCAACCATATGGCATGCCGCCGCAACGCACCGAAACGCCAGCAGATTCGAATTCGCAACCGGATTCGGCACTGATGAAGAAGCAAGCACTCAGCGCCGGGCCAGATGCAGAGACTCCCTCAGGCCCTCGTTCGCTATCTCCAGAGTCAAGCGCTTCGGAGAGGGGCCTAGCGAGGAGCGAGAGGGGCTCAGCTAGCGCTAGCGCGTCTGACGAACCTGAAGGAGTGACGGTCGCTGAATTGGGCTCTGCGATGCGGCGAGCGGGTTTGACGGTTAACAGTCTCCTGGCGTCGCTGGCCGTACGGCCAGAGACTGCATCGCATAGCCCTCCAAGTTATTACGATTAATGTCTGATGTCGGTAGTTTCCTGCAGTATGGCAGTCTATTCGTGCATTGTAGTCCTGTCTCAACGGGGGAAAAGGCCGTGTTCGGATCGCTGGATAACGCGAGCGCCCGGACCCGGGTGGAAGGATGCGCTCGTCGAACGTCAACATCAGTCCTGATGCAACGGCGGTTCCAATGCCACGTATATATATA
>KV425882.1:0-53853 GCA_001632375.1 Exidia glandulosa HHB12029 | reverse complement strand
CCCCCCCACGCCTCGTTTTGTGGTACGAGCTGACGTCTCACGTCTGCAACCTCACTTACGCCCCGTAATGTCCGTGTTGCACGTCGATGACGATGATTCAAGAATACGGTACTCGCCTGGTATATTGCCTTTGAGCGAGGGGTTGCCGTGCATCACACCACCCGGGCCATTTTCGACACCGGCGCCCCCCGTGCCGACGCCTCCGGCGGATGGGAGCGATGCATGCGCGAATATGTGGTGTGTATTTGGGCCACATAAGTCCATTTGAACTCACATGATGGCCGTAGGCTCGGGACGATCAACCTTTCAGTACTCGAAACGAGGTATACGATTGCGATTCCAGCGACCGCTCACGGTGCCTTTGTACCGTCCACAGCCACCGCGCAATTCAACTTCACGGGTTTGCTCATCGAACCCCGGGATTCTACCACAGGGTCTAACTCCACCGTAGGTTCAGGTTTGCGCATTATCGGCGGCGCGGTTAACTTCTCGGAGGCGCCCGATGGCATTTCCGGTGCGACAGGCAGTTACAGCACCGTAACTATCGACGGAGCTCGCCAACAATCAGCATATTTTCCCCCAGTGATGTCTGGAGACCCTATAGTGGTCTTCTCTAACGAGAGTCTGAGTTCGACAAGCTCTCAACACGTGCTCTCGCTCGACTTCACAAATTCGCAATACGCGGTCATTTATATCGACTACTTCGAGGTCTTGACCGATCAGCAGGCTTCGCCTACGTAGGCCACAGATCCCTTACCATCATGCATTGAGCTATGGATCGGCTCATGCGATTGGTCTCCTGACAGGTCGTCGACGTCTGACAGTACTATTGGCACTGGCCAAACAACGGGACCAACGTCGGCATCTAAAGTGAGCTGCTGAAACTCGGCACTTCCTTAACGTTCTCCTACTTATTGCGGGGCCGCAGACGACTCCGCCATCGACGACTGACAGTCCCAGCTCTGGCCAAGCAACGAAATCGGTGCTACCCGATGTGAGCAGCAACAGGACCATTTCTTAGCGGAAGACGTACTGAGTGTCCGCCTATCTTATAGCCACATCGAACCCCAGTTGCCGCGATTGTGGTCCCGGTCGTCGCAGTTTTCGCTATCTTCCTGGGCGTCACGGCGTACATTTGCCTCCGGCGACGACGAAGACAGAGACAAGAGCAGCAAACACTCGCATCACTTCCACAACCGTACCGTGACGGCATGCCGTTCACGGGGACTCCACCGGATCCGGTATTGGCGAAGAAGGAGGCATTGGGGCTCGGGGCCCCAAATGCACAGCCAGCGTCTCAGTCCCTACCTCCTGAATCCAGCGCCCAACCCACCAGCGCAGTAGAGCCTGAGCAAGGAGTAACAGTCGCGGAATTGGGTTCTGCGATGCGGCGCGCGGGGCTCACGGTCAACAATCTTCTGGCGTCACTGGCAGTACGACCGTCGGAGACTGCAGCGCAGACTCGTCCTCCAAGTTACTACGATTGATATAAAAGAAGGCCCGTGGCTGCTCTGCATCTGCATGCACTTCCGGGTTTCCGTAGAGCTGTTGTGATTGCGATTTGATTCGAGCCCATGAGCACTAGTCCACCCCTTACAACTTGTACACAGTGCACGGCCAACATGAATTTTCCTCATCAACTTCGACTTCACCCGTGCGTAGCTTTCCAGTGTAGTATGTATTGGCTCTATCTGAACCCTGAGTCCCAGGGTCGCCGTTTGCGTCAGTCAGAGCTTGCGCCCACCGATGAAATTATCTTCACTCCTCCTCCCCATCTTCATCCCCCGTAGTCCTCCGGTTCCAGCTCCGGCGCTGGCGCCGTGCGCTACACGCGCGACTCCCGTCCTCGTGAAGGCGCCAGACTTGGGCAGGAAGGCGCTCAGCGCCTCGATTCCCCTTTCCGTGCCGAGCACCTACGAGGCGACGGAAATGGGTCGTATCGCGGGCACGCGCGCAGTGCGTTCCCGCGAGTCTACATCGCTTCCAGATTGACCCATGCGACGATGGAGGCATGATTGAGGGAGCAGGATAGTCCGGAGCCGGTGGCTAACGATGCCGAGCGCTAGAGCCGTAAAACAGCAGCGCTGGCGGGCACTACTGTAGCCGAGCGCCTGGGGTGGAGGAATCCGCGCGTCAAACGTCAACGTTCAACATCAGTGATGGGACGGCAATTCCCGGGGGTATATATAAACACCGCGTCACGCCTCGTGTGCTGTTGCTAGCTCACGTCTCACGTCTGCAACCTCGCTCAAGCCCCGTAATGTCTGTGTCAAACGTAAATGACGATGATTCAAGAATACGGTACTCGCCTGGCATATTAGATACGAGCGAGGGGTTGCCTTGCAAGACACCACCCGGGCCAGATTCATCGGTTGCGCCCCCCATACCGACTCCGCCAGCGGACGGGAGCGAGCCATGCGCGAATATGTGGTGTGTAATTGGGTCACATAAGTCCATCGGAACTCACGTGAGGGTCGTAGGCTCACGCAGGTCAACCTTGATGTACTCCAAACGAGGTACACGATTGCGATTCCAGCGACCGCTCACGGTGCCTTTGTACCGTCCACCGCTACCGCGCAGTTCAACTTCACGGGTTTGCTCATCGTCTCCCGGGATTATACGACAGCCTCTAACTTCCTCGTAGGTTCAGGCGTGCGCATTTTCGGCGGCGCGGTAAACTTCTCGGAGGCGCCGGACGGCATCAGCGGAGCGACAGGCAGTTACAGCACCGTTACTATCGACGGACTTCGGCAACAAGCATATTGGCCCCCAGCGCAGTCTAGCGAACCTTTGCAGGTATTTACTAATGAAAGTCTGGGATCAGCAACCTCTCAACACACGCTCTCGCTCGACTTCACGAATTCGCAATACGGAGTCATCTACATCGACTACTTTGAGTACCTCTGTCTGCGTTCCCGAGCAGGCGAGTCTGATCCGCTTGCTGTAGTGCCATTATTGGAATGCTACAGTACCAGCGCGTTGGGTTTGGCACTCACTGCCTTTGACGCTCACGGTCAGTACTTAGTAGGGCTGGACACCCTACAGTATACGGTGTACGGCCGTATGAGATACGGGTCAATACGGGATACTGACCGTCGCTGACGGCCCGTACGAGAGGAAAGCTGGAGATCCCGACGGTACGGATACGGGTCCAATACGGCCGTCAACAGTATGTACGGCCGTACGGATACAGTGCACTATCTAGATACTATAGAGACAGTATTACTACATCTTCCAGCAAGTGATGATTTACCTGCGGCTCGCATCGAAATGGATCCATACGTATACTAGTAGTGCTCCCAACACACAATTTCGACTGACTCAGACTCGTCATGTGACCTGCCACTGCTCTCTCACCACCGGCTCTGCTCACTGGACCTGGTGTAAGATGTAGGTGGTGTGACTGAACTACTGCTACATGTAATCACTGGCCTTGGATTGATGTTGGAGTGAAATATTCACGCAGTCAGAGGCATATTTAGTATTTCTTCCCCAAGCCGTACAGACGGCCGTATACGGTCGTCGTCATACGGGTTATACGGGCATCTACCCGGCCGTAACCCGTACCGTACATCGCGCCGGCGGGAGCCACGACGATACGGTATACGGGACCGTATGTACGGGACCGTATTACCCGTACATACGGATACTGTGTCCAGCCCTAAGTACTTAGGGCCGCGGTAGATCGACAGGTGGAAACGGTAGACTCCCTCCGTCTCTCACCTCTTCGTTCACGCTTTCCTTCCTCTCTTGTGAGTGACGATTATGGTTTCGAGGCCAATGGATCATACTTATCTCTCCTCTATCTGCAGGTCGGCGAGCCGACTTTTCTGACTTCACGTCCTGTACGTCCTCTTCAGTCACTTCGTTGCGGAGGGAGCGCCAGGATTTGACCGACTCTGATAGTCACTGTTCTCCGCGAGACAGTCTACTCTTTTCTTCGTGCTCACTCTCCTTAACGCGCATCTCAAGTCTCTTTCCATCACTCCAAGTTCCCCTTACGATAAGCCGAAAACATGCGCTTCATCGTACCCGCTCCCCTTCTCACAGGGCTGTCCGCCTCCGGTGCGTCTAAATACGCCACTCCCAGATGCGGGTCCAATGATGGTACATGGAGGAGGCGTTGACTGATTGACGTTTTTGGGCTTTGCAGCGCCCCATCGGAAGCGCGACTCGTCCTCGGGCGAGGAGGTCGCTGTCTCCGCACCGTTCGGTGTCGTCGAGTCCGACACCGCTGAGCTCTCTTCCCAGCTCGCCAGCGAGACGCCCTTCGGCGCAGAGCCCACTGTGCTTCCTGTTGATACTGCTAGCAATGACAGCGCTAGCGTGTCCGCTGACAGTACGACCACGACGGTTTTGATGCAGCCTTCATCTACGTAGGCTACAAGTCCCTTACCATCACGCATTGAGCTATCGATCGGCTCATGCGATTGTTCTCCTGACAGGTCGTCGACGTCTGACAGTACTACTGGCACTGGCCAAACGGCGGGACCGACGTCGGCATCCAAAGTGAGGAATCACAGTGAGGCTTCTGAAACCAGGAACTTGCTCAACGTCCTCCTACTTATTAGACGACTCCGCCATCGACATCTGACAGCCCCAGCTCCGGCCAGGCGACGAAATCGGTGCTACCCGATGTGAGCACTGGGAACAGGAATATTTCTTAGCGGGAACTGAGCATCTGCTGATCTCATAGCCACATCGAACTCCGGTCGTCGCGATTGTGGTCCCGATCGTCGCAGTTCTCGCCATCGTCGTGGGCGTAACGGCGTACATTTGCCTCCGGCGACGACGGAGACGGAGACGAGAGCAGCAAGCATTCGAATCGCATCCACAGCCGTACCGTGACGGCATGCCATACACTGCTCCTCTTGTGGTGACTCCGGTATTGGCGAAGAAGGAGGCATTGGGGCTCGGAGCTTCAGATGCAGAGCCCGGGCCAGCGTCTCAATCCCTATCTTCCGAGTCCAGCGCACAACACGCCAGCGTAGCAGAGCCTGAGGAAGGAGTAACAGTTGCGGAATTGGGTTCTGCGATGCGGCGCGCGGGGCTCACGGTCAACAATCTTCTGGCATCACTAGCGGTACGACCGTCGGAGACTGCAGCGCAGACTAGTCCTCCAAGTTATTACGATTGATATGGCAAAATGGCTCGGGTTACATTCACTTGGCTGCTCTGTATCTGCCTGCACTCCAGGTTTGCATAAGAGCACGGGTAGTTCAGCGCACGTGACTCGGATGAAAAGGTACAAACGTTTGTTTACGATTCATGTTAGGGTGCGGTTTACAGTGATGTACAAAGTATTTCGGGCTACAAGGGGGTACAAGAGGAGCGGAGGAGTCGAGCAAGTCATAGCTACATTCACAGGGCTGAGAGAGATAGGGACGTGGGACTGGGAGGAAAGGACAGACATGAACTCGCAGAGCACAAGCAAGAATCGGAACGAACGGACGGGAAGGAAAGAAAGAGAGACAGGTAGACGGGTAAACGAGGAACCAAGACGCACTATACGATATGATACACAAAAACGAAGAGGAGACGAGACCTTCTCAGACTGCGTACCCCCACTTGACCTCCGTGCCAGTGCTAAAGAACTCGCAAGTCGTGGGCCGATGCTCCCCGCTACGCTCGCGGCGGTGACTCCGATCCGAGGTCGACCCGCGCGTATGGTGCGTATTATGGCTGACGCTCGTCGCGCGGCTCGAGCATCGGCCGTCGCGGTGCGAGTCGTCGACGTCGAACAGCTCGTCCCAGTGGCTCTGGCTGCTCACAGAAGTGTCTGAATCGGCAGTCGGCGGCCGGCGTGACGACGAAGACGACTTGCGTGGGGTGGGTGCGGGGTTGAAGGGCGGCGGCGTGGATAGTTTGCGCGGCGTCGTGTTCCGCTCGCGCTCGTAGTGACTCGGTAGCGCGAGGCGAGGCGGGCGCGGGGCCGGGCGTGAGGGGATAAAGTCGCCCGGCGAGGGTACGGGCATGAGCGGCGGCGGCGAGGTCGGCGGGAGCGGGAAAAGCGAGAGCGAGAAGTTGGACGCCGTGCGCGTGAGGAGCGCGTCGATATCGAGCTCGCTGTCCGTGGCGTGGCGTTTTGCGGGACTCGGGCGGGTCGTCTCAGGTTCATTTGGTGTCCGCGTGAGGTAAGGCAGGACGCTCGCGCTTGTCGAGCGCGTCGGCGTGCCGGGCGCCTTGGGCCGCAGGGGTTTGGTGTTGCAGAAGCGCGAGGAGGGCGAAGATGTCGAGGGCCAATCCAGCTCGAGCGACGCCTTGAGCGCGCCGTGCAGATCGAGCACGGACACGTCTTCCTCGACCTCGGCGAGGAACCCTTGCCACACGCCGTCCAGGACGGGCACAGGCGACGTCGACTTGGACGGGGTGCGATCATGCAACGGGTGGTAGTTCTTCCTGGGCGTCAGCGCCACGGGTTCCGAGCACGAGCGTTGTGTCTGCGGGCGATGGGGATAATGGTCGATAGGAGGAGGCGCCGATGGTCGGCTCGGTGTGCGAGGCGAGCGCTTCTTCCTGGGCGTAGCGGGTGTGGACGGATGTGCGCGGTGCAGACGTCCACCATCGTCGAACAGCTGCAGGGCGGATACGGGTGGTAGCGGTGGAAGTTCAGGCGCGTGCAGTTGGCTCGGCACAGGCGACCGATCGCGTCGCTTCCCTGAGCCAGAGCCAGAGACGCCCATGAGATATGCGCCAAATGAACGTGTCCGCGCACGCGGAGCCAATGTGGGGACGTCCAGCAAATCGGTTTTGCTAGTCGTCGCCTCTGCGTTCGACGAGTCTGCGCGCTGCCGACGATGCTTGAGCGCGCTGAAGAAGCTGGGCGAGGAATGCTGTTGCAACGGCTGTGGGCGCAATCTACCAGGTATAACTGGTACAGGAGGAGCCAGAGGCTCGTCGAGAGCAGTGACGCGCGCGATGGAAGGCGTCGACTGGGAAAAGAACGCGCGGGAGAAGGGATACGGGCCACGCGACGGCGACGGATCCTCTGCTCAACAGCGTCAATGCAATGAGCACGCGCCAAGGCGTGTACTCACTGCGCGACTTCTTAGAGCGGACGGTTGCATTGCGGTCTGGCGTGAGCGAGAGCGGCTCGAGTGCTCGACGCGGAGGGGCCAGGAAGTGGTCGTGCTTGACGGGGACAGGGTTGGGTGTGCGCGGACGCTGCGGCTGCTTTGAGCTCGACGCTGTAGGCTGCGCGTGTGCGTTTTCCTTCTTCTTTGCGCTGAGAAACTTCATGGCGCGGGCGAGGGTCGAAGTGGGAGCGGTGAGAGGGAGAGAGAGAGACGAGGACGAGGCAGACAAGCGTTGTGTTCAATAGGTTTTGCTCAAGGAAGCAGCGCCGCGAGCCAACCAACCGAACCGATTGCCGCGCGCGTGCACGTGCAGAGTTTATCGAGTAGGTTGCAGCCGCCGTCGGACGTCGCAGGCTGGGGCCGGCCAACGTCAAACACGCGCGCAAAGAGTGAAGAGCGAACTGGCAGACCGCGAGCAGGCTGCTGAATAAATTCTGTCCTGGACACGGGATATCCGGATCGAAGCAGCGCCCTCCAGACAAGGAGAAGCCAGACTCGTTGTTTTCACAAGGACCGAAGAAAGCAGTCCTTGTCCCAGATCCAGGCTATGACGAGAGACCCCAGGGCACGGGATAGTGCTGACACGCAGGCAGGGAGGGTCGTTTGAGTGCTGGAGGAGGCGTCTGGAGCTGCCAGTTGGCTGTCAAGCAAGCACGAGCATGTCCGTCAGCGGCCGCGTGGGCCGCACGCGACGGCGACAGCCACAGCTTCCACGGCGATCGCAGCCTGTTCGAGGGTCGTGCCATCCAGGCGTTGGATCGCTCGTCGGCGACAAGGACACGGTTCGGGAGCAAGTCGCCGTCGGGCTCGGCCTTCTCCTCGTCGCCGTCTCCAGCGTCGTCATCGTCATGCACAGCGGGCTTCTCTTCATTTCGCAGTCTTCTGGCGCTCCACTCAACCAACACAGGCATCCGAAGCCTCGGCCGGGCGTGTCACCCAAGCCTTCCGTCCGTCCACACTGAGCTTGCACGACGCCCGCCCGAGTCCTGGTGCGCATCCTGTCCAACATGGGTATCTGGGAGGTCGAGGTCGCTCTTTTCGCGTTCTTGCTCTTGTCGCCTGTCCTCTACAATGTGAATGGCAGTCGCCTCGGCCCTTCCACCGCCGCGCTCGTTCTACACTGACTTGTGTGCCTTGTCGTCACGAGCATAGTTATGATGTTCAAATCGTCTCAAGCGTGAGGATGCTACACTGCGACCTCGACAACTTGAGGTTGGTACAGGATCGGACCTCCGACTACTCCAGCGTTTCCCCAACCGCCTCCGTGCGCATCTTCCATATGCCGATAGACGGTACCTGGCTCTGGGAACGTCTTCAGACATACCCAGCAGAACTGGCTGGAGCATCGCGGGCATTGAACGCGGTTGCAACCGTCGTACTTCTCAATCGGCGCGTGGCAGCCTGGACAGCGCTTGATTCCAAGCTGGCGCGCGAGGTCGTCGTTTGCATGCTCCTCCTCAACGCGGGCGCGCTCCTTCTCTAGGCGTGCGCGCTTCTCGACGCACTTCATGCCCGTGTGCCCGCCAGCGTTGCAACCCGTGCACACAGTCGCAGAGCACGCGGGGCATGTCACAGCGCAGGCGTCAGCCTCCGCACTGCCGATGTAGAGCTGCTCGCACCCCGGCGTAGGGCAGGAGCGCAGCTTTGCTGCGTTTCTATCGACGTGCGCGGCGAAGGCGACGCGCAGCAATTGCGTGAACTCGTCATCCGTGATGTTTCGTCGTATGAAGGGCAGAGGAATCGGCCGCGCGCACTTCGCGTCGTCGCCTATGCAGAGGAACGGCAAAGAGGCCCTGTCCTCGATGGCGCTGGAAATTGCGAGCTTGAAGCAAGCGGTACAGTAGGCGTGCCCACAGCCGTCTAGATGCACCGGCGAGGAGACCTCCGTGAAGCAGACCGGACACAATGTTTCTGGTGACACCTCGGCGAGTTCATCGTCGTCGAGCGGCCCTGCATCGTCACTCGCCACGCATTGATCGGCGCCTGCTCCGTGCCAGCCTCCTTCAACCACCGCGGCCAGCGTTGCGCCCTGGAGTTCCGCGCCGTTTATGGCAGTGACAAGGGCGTGTGCAGCTTCGGCGTTGACTTGCAGTCTGACCTCGCCGCTGGCTCGACTTAGATCCACCACGGCGAAAACCTGCCCGTCGAGGCCCCGGTCAATAATCATCCTGTCCAGGTCGACGAGTGTCGCGTCTGGCGACAGTCCCTTGACATGGACGATAGAAGACTGAAAGCCGGTGACGACGGAGCGAATGGATGCACCAGCGCCGAATGTGACGATGCAGCCCGACAGGACGCGCCTGACGGTGTATGCGGCGTTCCTCTCCGCGACCTGACCTCGTCTAACTCTCTTCGCTTCCGCCTCTCGTTGGCGTGCGTCAGCCTCAGCCCTCTCACGGGCTTCTGCCTCCGCTCTCTCTGCTGCAGCTCGTGCCTCTGCCTCTGCTCGCTCTGCTGCAGCCTCGACTTCCCGTCGCTTCGCTGCAGCTTCAGCGCGTCGAACTCGAGCGATGTAGGCGCCTGGAGGATGAAGTTGGAGAATTATGTTCAACTGCAAATACCGTCCGTAGATGCTCACCTATCGATGCGTTTGGGCTAGATCTAGACACTATTTCGGTGCGGGCGTTGGCGACGTACGCGGATGCCTAACGTGTGGTCAGCTTTATGTGGTTCCAGTGGCAATATTGAAAAGCTCACTAGTACTGGCACCTCGATATCCCGCGTACGACGGGATTGATCTTGAAAGTCTGCTTCTCGCCTGCACCCCCACGGCTTGGCTGTTCCCCATTGTGACTGCAACATGGAAGAATGATACATAGCTTGCAAGTACAGAGAGAGAGAGTTGCGGATGTCGGGATTCGCTCCTTATATGAACAGGCACGATGCACGCGACCTCAGCCTTGCACTAGGAGGTCATGTCAACTGCGACGCAGTCGCTGCTGCACTTATGACCCTGAGTCCCCTCCGGGACACAGGAGAAGGAATGCGGCTCCCCTCGTTGACACACGACGAACACGCACATTGAACTGAAGAGGCGTGGACGAGTAAAGTGGCTTGGTGTTGTGTGCATGAGTTGGACAGCAATGGTCCATTCCTTGGTGCATGCTCCGCGTAGTATCGCGCTTTGATTCCAATGAAGATAGATATGCACAGAAGAGACGGATGACAGGGTGGGTGCGCCAAGGTACTGCATCCATTCCTCCTCGGATGAGCGCTTAGTAGCACTGCGAGTAGTCTGGAATAGGACGTCAGTCATGCAATAGAGAAAGGGATGGGTGAACCCACAATCGTTGAGCGTGTGGCAGGTGTAGGGAGACGCGCAGGCCGTCGGACCATTGTAGCCAATGCCTCCACATTGACCCCACTATAAAGCTTCGCTCAGCGACTCTGTGGAAACCAACATGTGTAGCAACATGTGCGTACCTGGGCAACAGTGCCGCTTCCACCACCAGGTGCGGCAGTGGTCGTACTCGACGTCGTCGTCTTCGTCGTCGTCTGCACCGGGGTAGATGCGCTGCTCGACGCAGTGCTCGTGATCGTCGTGGGCGGCGCAGCATCGTTGCGCTTGCACCCGCTCTTGGCGATGAGCTCGCTCGGGCACGTCGTCTTCTTCCAGCTGACCGTGGGGTTATCCGCGTTCTGGAACCAGTCGAAGCGCCAGTAGCAGCCAGGGCGCACCGCCGCGGGCAGGTTGTCACACTCTGCGCGCGAGGACACGCCGCCGTACTGCTGGCCGCCGTTCCAGCTGCCGAACTGCGCGGGGCAACCTTGCGTGAAGATACCGACACTACAGAGCGAGGTGTTAGTAAACGTGCGTGGAGCGGGCAATGGATACGTACCCGCCGCCGGGGATGAGCAGATCGAAGTGGTTGCTTCCAAGGTCACCGCCCGTGTTGGTGGCCTGGATAACGAACTTCTTCCCGTTCACAGGACCGCTCGTAAAGCTACGAGTGTCGTCAATCTACAAAAGAAGTGCTCAGGCAATGTTCTACGTACGTGAGCTCGTAGCATTCGCAGCACCACTGCGACTCGGTCTGGCCAGAGAGCTTGACAGCAGCAAAGCCGTACGACAGTTGGTCGTTGATCGCCCACGGCGAGTTGTCCGTGCAAGTGAACGCGCCGCTGCTTCCGACATCGCAGCCACTCTTGACGTTCGCGTCGGTGAGCTTGCTGCCGTTGCGATCGCACGAGAGTACTGGCTGATTTACGGCTGCCTTGCCTGTCCAGCCGCACGACGCCTTGCAGCAGTCCCTGCACGGCGTATCAGAATACAGAGATATAAGACACGCCGTTGTACACGCACCAGTAACGCGTCGTCTGACCCGTTCCGCTCTGCCCGTTCGCCGCGGCGGCGAAGAGGAGTGCGAGCGCGGCTGCCTGAGTGGATTTGAACGCCATGGAGTGACAGTAGTGACAGAATGTGTAGGTAGGGCCACCCGACTTTATGTAGGAACGAGAAGAGGTGGATTATCGGGCTGATTTCGTGACGTAGCGGCGCCGTTGCGCGTTGAGATGGTCGACACGCATCTTCGCCCAATTGTCGGTATCCAGGTACGAGGCGGATCATCGGTGCACGAAAGCGAGATTCGCACGTGGCCAGAGCAAGTGCAAGAACACATCGTACGAAGAGAGCGTGTAGGTCTTGCGTACGACGGCGGGTAGGTCAACGTTTCGTGACCCACGGAATGGCGCGTCACCGCAGCTTGGTACCGAAGTTGCAAAGCTACTCGGCGCTCGCGTGGAGTGCGGACGACCAGGTAACATCGCCGAGGTTTGCCCGTTGGTCCCTCTGCTGCAGGCACAAGCTGACACGAGCGAGACAAGAACGCTGGCAACCTGACGGAGCTAAGCCTACACGCCTATTGCGCCGCTTACAGGCACCGTTCAACGCCAAGAGCTACTGTTGTACGCTGGCCGGCACTGAACGCGAGTCTTGCAATCTGAAGAGCAACGTTCCTGCAAATGGCAACGTTGGGATCACCCAAAGTCCATGAACGAGCCTATGAGTGGATGAGGCATGTGATAAAGTGAATGTACGCTGCAGCGTTGGGGAACAGTTGCTGCACAACATGGTACGGGAAGAACGAGCGGTAAGTCCGAAAGTCCGACATGTCTGAGCATTCCCGCCGTTCTGGCGCCGCGTGTTTACCAGGCCTTTGTCTCTTGCCTCGCCTGTGCCACGACGATCGCGAGCTGCACGATGACTGGCTCAACTGCAAAACCTGCGCCACATGTTCAGCCTGCGATCCAGAAACTCTTAGATGGTACAAACCTTAAAGTCGTATGGTATGCAGCGCCGCCACAATGTGCACCGGTTGCGTCTGAGGTTGATGCGATGCACATTTAGCTGTCTTCCAGGCACAAGTCAGTATACACAAGGTGCAGGCGGTTCCAGTTGTGGCCTTGCGTGCATGAATGCGATTCGTATCGTCTACGAGCAAGAGCCGTTCCGCGGCGTGGCGGTACTGCAGCGCATGAACAGCCCAGACACCATACGCGCCTGCCTTGCGATCTGCGGCTCGTGGTCTGGTGATGCGCACCTCGAGGTCGACGATCTGAGGAAGCTCCCACTGTTTGAGGGTACTCTCACGCGTACATGGACGAGATACGGCTCTCCTTCAGTCGACGCCCTCACGAAACTACTCAGGTATGTCATTATATGCTTACGCACCGTGTTGATAATCTTAATGTGGTCATGAAGGGGTTTAATCACTGAGTGTATCAAGCGGGGCGATAGCGAGTGCGTTGCGGTAGTTCTCACTCGTCCGCCGGAAATGGTCGCCGTGTTCTGCGTGCCCACCGAACACGCGACCCGGACTCACCTCTTCGTTGTGTTTGACTCGCATCCTCGCCCTCTCCACCCGAATGGCGCGGCCTTCATCTTCTTCCGGGACGCAACTGAGGCAGTCTCGTACTTGACCGATCTGCTTGCCGTCGACCCTGCTTTGCAAGAAGTCGGTACGTATTGATCCCTTTGGGCTCCTCTCGGCACCATTTCTCATTGCATGCATGCAGGGGCATTACAGTGGCAAGCGCAGTTGCTGAGCCAATTCTCGGCGCATTGCTTCACTAAGAAGAAAGACCCTTTCGATGTCGTGAAGCATGCTTACGACGTCAATATGCGTCTCATGGATGCTCAGCTCCGCCTTTCAGATGCCGAAGACGAGATGAGGAAGCTCCTCAAGGACAACGATCGACTGAAACAACAGCTGGAGCACGAGAAGAGCGAACGGCTGGCTATGCAGCATTCGCGGAGGGCACCATCTCCTCCTCCTCCCACCAGAACGCAATTCCCTGTGTGGGGTGCGCCTTCAGCTGGTGGGTACTCTGCTCATTTGAACCATCTCATCTCACCTTACCGTTCTCATTCACCACGACAGCCCCGAAGACACCAATCCGCCCATCCTCCTTCAACGTCTGGGGAACGAAGGATGCCGACGATATACCGATAGCTCCGGCCCAGGCTAGAGACGCCATGCGCACCGTATCAACATCCTCTGCCGTGCACTCTCGCCCAATACCAGGATCCTCAACGAGCGCCGTGGCTGAGGAACGTCGACTGCACCAGCGTCGCGACGAGCAAGATCGGATGGACACAGACCCTGCTCCCGTCCCGCCACCTTCTCACGCACAAGCTGCTCTCGATCTCGACGACGATTTCGCACTAGCTGCACGCCTTCAAGCCGCAGAGCAAAGCGACATGGACGCTGCGAGAGCTATGCAAGAGCAGCTGAACGCGGAAGACAGGCGTCTGCAAAGCGAACGCAACCAACTTGCGAGATATATACAGCAGACGTTCGACTGCGCTATATGCATGGAGACTTTACCAGAGGACAGCGTGGCGCGCGTCGACGGGTGCTCGCATGAGCTGTGCAGATCCTGTATGCGCCAGTACATCGCGTCGGCGCTTCAGGAGCGGCGTTATCCTATTCTCTGTCCTATGTGCAAGACAAACCGGGAAGGCCGGGAGCCTAGTGGTGGGTACTTTACACTCATCCAATTCGTTTCAACCTGACGAAATCGCAGCTCTGTCCCCACATCTCGTGGATAACATCGGTCTCACGATGGAGCAATTCTCGCTTTGGAACGACCTCCAAATTTCTGGCCTCAGCGTCGAGATGGAGTGTCAAAAGTAAGCCGCTATTGAGGACATTACAGTTACTACGGGAACTGACTGGACGGTCCAGGTGCAAGAAGAAAATGAAGGTCGATCGTGAAGACTACAACGCCGCGGAACATATCGCGTGTCCCATGCAGGGATGTCACTACGTCTGGTGCAAGAAGTGCAACCAAGAGGTATGAACATCCTGCTACGAACCGCACATCGTCTCATGTATTGTGGAGATCCCGCTTGGGCCGGTCAATCACTCGTGTGACGGTACCAAGGAACTTGACGGTCTGATGCAGAAGACGGGCTGGAAGTATTGTCCTGGTACGCACGCATGCTCCACGGTATGTTGAAGGAGCATTCTGACGATGTCATGAAACCCACAGGCTGTCATACGCCGACTGAGAAGATCGCAGGATGCAACCATATGACGTGCGAGTCTCCAGGATGCAACACGTTCGTCATCTACCACTGTTCGCACTGACAGACACTCACCGTCGTACTGTAGTCATTTTTGTTACAAGTGCGGCGAGTTAATCGTCAAGTCGGCGTCGCAGGCGGAGGTCCGTCTACGGGTTGGTGGGCATTACGCGCGCTGTGAGCTGTTCCGCTACGCCTAGTTGTGGCTCGATCCAATGCTTTACCTGGTGTTCACATGTAAACTAGTACACATCACGAGGGGAACTCATTTTGGAGGCCGAGCTACTGAGAGAAGGGCCAAGTTCATGACTTATAGGAGCCCCCGCAGCGCCGCAGCGCGTACGCATAGAACGCAGTGCTGCTGTTGCTTGCGCGGGTATGCAAGGCAGAGGTCGCATAGCAAGTGGCACGAGGAGATGAAACGCGGTTGGGGCGGAGTTTGACTTACCATCCGCGCCTTCTCTTCCTCTCGTGACATGGTTCGCATCACGGATGAAACGCGCGCCCGCTGGGAATCCAGCGGCAACCGCATGGCGAACGTCGAGCGTATGCTTGCGGCCTATAACGGCGTCACTGAGCCTCTCGAGACTGCGCAGAAATTGGTTCTGCGCAACCACGACGACGAGAGCGTTGCCAAAGGCGTGTACAAGGCCATGCGCGCCAGCGGCTCGGCCACATGGAAATTTCTCCAGTTCGATCTGCCAGTGCCCATTCAGCAGTTCGGCAACCTCGCAGCAGGCGTCCCGCAGCTCCTGCGAGCGATGGCTCTCAAGGAGGACGCGTCCGCGCTCTTCGCTCGTGGTGACCACCCTGGCGCTATAGCGGGTTACGAGAAAGCCATGCGTACTATCCTTGGCGACGACTCTATATCGTTTCCGACGCAGAAATTCTACTTCGAGCCGTACTTGAGCGTCGGTGAACGTGGGCCGTCGAGTTACGAGACTCCACCGCGCTTCGCTCCCACTCATTTTCTGGAGCTCTTGGCTCTTGCCAGTAACATACTGCAGAGCCATATACATTTGAACCAGGTAGGAACGCTCAGCGCCATCGCGAACGCGCACTGACCACAGGACAGTTTGTTGAAGCGATCGACTGGTTGCACGAGTTCCGGCAAATTTTAGCCTGCGTGCGGTTGACAACACTTCCTGGGCCTCAGCCATGTAAGTGCTCCGGCCCCTCTCCTTCGTCGACTTACATAACTGCCAGCCTGGAAGGTGCGCATAGACCTCGTTCCCACGTTTTCCTCCGCTCAAGCGTCCTCGCTAGGATTGGTGTTTGCCTTACTCTGAATACTACCTCCTCCGATTCAAGACATGGCTACGTGGCATACAGGTATTCAACAGCCTCGGGAACACCGCGGCGGCGGCATGTTTCGCACAGCTGTGCATGGTCGATTACGGCACCGTGGACCACGACACCCTCGCATCATTCCCTCGCCTGCATGCTGTCTACAAAGAAATGCGCCCCGACCAATGGTTTCAACATCGACACCCTGAGCCCAACATCTTCGAACGTCACGTCGCGCACCCCGATCTGCAAGTACTAGGTGTCTGGGATCGTATACAATATGCGCCTGGCGACAAGCCTCCTGGACGGTTGGATGCGTCGACATGGATTTGGAGGGGCACGTTGTACGTCGCTGCAGGGACTACGAACCGCGAAAATCCAGGGCCAGTGGGCTTGCAGGATATGTGGTGCGTCAAGTGTCGTAACGCGCCCTATTCAACTCTCATGCTCGAGTCCTCAGGGCGCTGAATCTGCAGACCAGAAAGTGGCGCAGGCTCCCTGATGTACCAGTCACCTCTCTTGGACGAAAGCGTGACGAACCCAATATCTCGGGACAGATGCGAGTCCGCGACAGCCGCGTGTACTGTTTCCTCGGCAAACCGACTATCGCAGTGTTCGATCTCGTTACCGAGGAATGGAGCATCATCGGCACGTCGATGCAACCCGGTGTACGATGGCCTTATCACTCGAACGGCGACCGCCTTGAGGCCTTCGCCACCGCCATCCTCGACCACAACCTCTATGTGTTCGGCGGGGATGACGCCAAAACCTTCCTTGGAACGAACATCTTTATGGCCCTCGACCTGAACACCATGCGTTGGAGTCACATTTCTGGAACCACGGGGTTGGTCACGCCGCTATACGGGATAGAGCTTCGCACCAACCCTGCGATGTGGGCCGTACCGTCCGAGCGTCGGCTGTTCGTCATGTACGGCGCGGCAAAGCGGAGTAACGCGTACATGGGCTCTATGGAAGGCGGCGCTTCTACGGACTTCGCGTATACCGACATCTGGAGCTTCCACGTCGACAACGGCCAGTGGACGCGCGAGAAGCTGCGCGGGAACCATCCGTCGTGGCGCACGGAGATGGCGTGCACATGGTCGCCCGCGCTCGAGCGTGCAATCGTGTACGGCGGGTACAACAGCAGCGCGGTCACGCTCGACGACAGTCGCGACTATGGAGCTAGCGATCTGCCGTCGATGTTCAGGTACTCGTATTTTGGCGATACTCTCTTGTTCGACCCCACGACGCGGATATGGAAGCATGTGCTCGTAAAGGGCTTCCCTTCGTATCGCGCGCTATCATCCCTCGTGTGCGATCCGGATGACGGCAAGGTGTACATCTTCGGAGGTATGTCCTTTACGATGAACGACTCGGTATTGCAAGCTCATGTTTGTGCAGGCTACACGAATTGCGAATACGTCCCCGGTACGCCTGCTATCTGTGCTTCTCAACCAGCTAACGTATACTCGATAGCCAACCGCGGCATAATTCGAGTTTATAGCGACCTTTGGCAGCTCAAGATCGACATGCCTGGTGGGAACTGGAATCCAAAGGATCTGGAGCGCGACATACGGTCAGAGCGTAACGGACCGTGGAGAAAGTGTTACACCTGCGCAAACGTCGGCATCAGCTGGCAGAAGTGTAAGACCAATTCTGACGCGTTATGGGAGTTGCTGACTTTTCGGCGACAAGGTGGAGGGACGTGCGGCGGAAAGTACTATTTCTGCTCCAAGGATTGCCAACGGAGTGGATGGAAAGAACACAAGGAGACTCACGGCTGTCGAAAGAAGAGTTGAAATATATATATTCCCTTGAGTTTCGAGGATGTTGAGCGCGAGCCAGGTTGACAAGCGGAGTTGATTACCGCTCAACGCCCGCCACCCGGTCACGCTTAAGCATGTCGTCGTTCTTTGGCCTGTATGATGCTCCATACACCTGCTGTTCCGGACTTTGGCTCACAGCGCCGTCACCGCAGTGGCAAGACGCGCACGTTCAAGCCGCGCAAGGACGTCCCAGAAGGCACCAAGCAGTATCAGCTGCGCAAGTACGCAGAGGCGACGCTCGTGCGTATATATCCGTTGTAATATTGCATTATATCTCATTATTTGGTTTGCTAGGGATCTGGTAACCTGCGGTTGGCCGTCCAGTTGCCCGATGGCGAGGACCTGAACGAGTGGCTCGCGGTGCACAGTACGTTGCCCAGCAGATCCTGGCACGAGTTCGACTCTGATCCCTGCTCGCTATAGCCGTCGACTTCTTCAACCACCTCAACATGCTCTACGGGACCGTGACCGAGTTCTGCAGTCGCGAGGAGGTCGGTGCCGTCTCCGTTGCCGTGCCAGATTCGATGCTCACAAGCCGGCGTTCTAGTGCCCTATTATGTCTGCGGGTCCTAGGTCAGCGCTACATCACCTCATATCTGCGTGCGTACTCTGAACCACATCGTCACGAAGATTCGAGTACCTTTGGGAAGACGGTGTCAAGTACCGTCGTCCGACGAAGCTTCCTGCGCCGGATTACGTCGATACTCTCATGAACTGGGTTCAGGCTCAACTCGACGACGAAGCGCTCTTCCCCAACAAGATTGGTCAGTTGCAACTGTTGGCATGCTGGATCCACCTTGCGCTGAACGTTTTCGAATAGGCGTCCCATTCCCGCGCAACTTCCGCGACATCGTCAAGACCATCGTTCGTCGGCTCTTCCGCATCTATGCGCATCTGTACAGCAACCACTTCGACCAAATATGCGCGTTGGGTATCGAAGGTCTGTCATAGAAAGTTCTGTAGTATCGTGATCCTGAGGCTCGCCACGCAGCGCATATGAACACGAGCTATCGGCACTTCTTCCTCTTCCTCAACGAGGTTCGCCTTTTCATCACTCCCCCATACATCATCTCCTGACCGCTTTCCTGTAGTTTGACTTGGTTGAGAAGAAGGAACTCGTCCCGCTCGACGAGCTGAACGAGGCCATCCTCGCAGAAGACGCCCAACGCCGATGATGCAACGCCCCGTAACGGTCATCTTCACGAACTATCCGTCTTATCTTGCGCTTCGTGACCCGTCGTGTGTGTACGCTTCCTCCTTGTATACCTCCTCATCCGTCCAGGCCCCCGCTCGTGTTATTAATGGCAGCTATTGCGTTCTCTGCCCGCTTGCGTGAACCCCCCGTCGACCCTGCCTTGGAAACATCCATTTGAAGCTCTGAATCAACATGCTTCATGTATGAGTTGCCCGTTCAGAGCTGGGGCCGCGACTGGTGCGTCAATGCGATTGGCGAAGACTTGCTTTCCCGCTGACGAGCTCCTTTCAGATCCTCCGCGAGTTTAGATCTTTCCATCTGCACGTCACACAATTGGGTCCAGCGCGTTAACAAGAACCCTGCTGCATACAGGTGTGCGCTGGAACCCAGCAAACTATTCGCGGAAAGGCCGCTTCGCATGCACGCCTCAGGCGCATTCCCGTGGCCACGGTGAATGATCGAACACCATTTACCACGCAGTGCGACGGTCTAAACACTATCAGGCCCTTACCGAGTCCGAAGAGAATAATCGATGCGTTCGGCTGCATAGCACATGTGACGGGGTGCGCGGACGCCGCGAGGTCGATAGGACAAAGGCCATCGGACGCGTCGTACTTTCTTCTCTCTGCGTGCCACCCCCGCACACCTCTCTCTCTCTCTGCATGGATCCAGATATCACCACGACGATGAACAAGGTTCTGCCTACGGTCGTGACGACCGCCAAGTCACCGCAGCGAGGCGAAGATTCGGGACCACTACCACCGCCGACGCTCAAAGAGGTCAGCTCAAACCAACATGAAGGATCTTCGACTGGCGCGACGAGGAACACTACCACAAGCGGAGAAGGTATGTACAGTGTCGCCGTCAGTACATGCGCTCAGGTCGGCTCAATATTCGCGTCAGGCTCCGGTGCAGTGGCGGACGCCTCCCGTAAGGATGATCTTCCCAAGACGCCGGCCACAAAAGACGCGCAAACCAAAAACTCCCCGGGGGACACGGACGCTGCGAGTATGTACCGCATTATTCGTGTTCACGACTTGCGCTGAGACGTATGTTCCCCTTTCTATAGAAGGCGACCCACTCGACTTGCTCTCCCGCATCGAGGGAATGTACAGATTCTTTGATATCGTCAGCGAGCAGGGCTCTGGTGGCCTCGGTGCGTACTGCGCTTCGAGATCCTCGCCAACGGCGTGCTAATTCTATGCATGACCCGTAGTCGACAAAATTGTCATAGACCAGAACGGCGTCAAGGCCTTCACGAATACCGTCAGCGCGGGGGCATACACATCTCTCACTAAGGTTGACTTTGCCGCCCTCGACCGCGCGGTCAACCTCGAGCTCGTCGGTGTTTATGGTTCCAAGACGGAGATCGTGCGCTTGCTTGAGTCGCTCTCTGTCGTGGATAAGCAGACGTGAGTCGCCCGTGGACGCGATGCCCGTGGGTATAATGCTCATGCAGAACGCAGCTCCGCCTTGCTCGTCAAACCTGTCGATCCCATGGCCACAGCGCACATGCGTCCCTTCCTCCGCTCAGGACTGTACCTTCTCGATGCTGGCCTTACCACTGGGGCAAGCGATGAAGACGACGCGAACGCCGGCATTTACGACGGAAACGACGACAAGAAGCGCAGGGTGTACGTTATTTTCTGGCCGGAGGACGAGACCTGGAGCAACCACGCTCCGTCCGCGGCTCGCAAGAACCGTATCGCATTCATCAGGTACAACACACAGTATATCTTAGGCCCGCTACTGACCTGCCCCTGACTAGGTACCTGACGAAGCTGACGGACCAGATCATGGTCTGCATCTCGCCCGAAGATGCGAGTTCCTTCGTGTGGAAGGACACGGGGTCGAGGCAGCGCGACGACGGCAGCGACGACGAGGCTGATGACGAGGACGACAACAACGACTTCTTCAGCAGTGACCGCGTCTTCGACTTTTCCGTCGAGAAAACAGCCGAGCAGGAGGAAGACGTGCAGGTTCGACCGGGCTTTAAGGTTCGCGTCACTTCATGTTGAACGTACGAGAGCACGACTTAGGCGGCGTAGATTGCTCACAAAGACATCGTTCTCCCCGCTGTTGGTCCTGACGAGGATATGGACCCCGCTTTCGTTCCCCGTCTTCTCCTCGGCGAGACCGCGCAGGGCTTCATCACTGCAGCGGTGAAGCCGGCCGAGACAGTCACCCGTCCGTTTAACGCGACTACCATGAACGCACTAGCGCTTCGCCGCGAGATCGAGTATGTCGTATACTGTCTTGTATTATCGCGTGTTCTGACACGTGTCGCGCATAGGCAAGCGAGCGTGATTCGCATCGACCCTGACATTTCCGAGGACGGACTCGAGATCCTCGTCACGAACGGGCTGGAGAAGAAGGCACCCGCCGCCTGTCGGGTCTGGACGGAGAACATGGCGAACGTTCAGAAGGCTCATCGCGACGCGCAAGACAAGTTCAATCGCGACTTGCAGCAGCAGCTTGACGACCTGCGGCCACAGGTCAAAGCGGGTCTGTACGGACAACTCGCGCGTTTCTTGGTTCCGCTCTACCCGTACGTCTGATGTAACCCACTCGGTAGCTCTCCAGCTCACTCATACGTCGTAGCGAGTCGGTCACGCAAGACATCCTGAACTTCTTCAGTCAATACGGAGGCAGCGCTGAAGACGAAAGTACGCCGTCATATCCTCGCACTCGTCCTTCTCATACTCAGCCGTCATATCCAGAGTTCTGGGAGAACCTTTGTCAGGTTTACGACGAGATAGAGCCCACCGTGAAGCGCGACTTCAGCTCGGTAGAATTCACCGTCATTAGCAAGCCTCCGAGCTTCAAGAAGCAAAAGGCGCACCTTCATGCTGCTTCTACGATTCTTCGCGCCCACACCGACCTGCTGCCTGAGCAGAAGGAGAACATCGTCAGACTGATCATGGAGGACGGAAAGAACGCGAAGCTGGGCGGTACCATCGTCGATCCGTCGAAGACCAACCCCTGGGATCAGCTTTGGGACAAGGCATGGGCCATCATCGGGCGTCCTGCAGAATCTCGAGACGACCTTCGAATCGCCATCAAGGAGGCCGAGTCTATCCCCGATGCCGAGTTTATTGCCGACGTAGCTCGAGCTGTCGACGCAGAACCAGCTCTAGTCGAACCTGCCACAGCCTTGAAGAATCAATGGTTGACGATCCTGAAGGACCGTGCCGACAAGTTTGTCCACGTGCTCGGCAACAAGATATCGTCAATTCAGCAGCGCGCTCTGAAGCAACAATTCGCTGTGCAAGCGAACGGCAAGTTGGAGAACACACTCGTCAAACTTCGGGAAGACCTTCTCCGCGCCCTACAGTCGCAACCCGGGCAGGGGTTTGTGATTAATTTCTTGAATCACAGCTTGACATTGACGCGCCGTGATGCAGCCCGACGTTGACGATTACGAATGCGGAGAAGCAGGGCAACGTATGGTCCGCGTCATATAGTCCATCGTACGGAAACCCCTGGCGTTCGAATGACTCAGGTATAGTTTCCTTATTCACGCTGCAGTCATGGGCCCGCTGATACTGTCGCAGCCACCTATCGCGTCAGCGGAGCAAGGATGTACGAGACGCAGCCGAGCATTCGCTACACCATACACGTCCTCAGTCTTCCGGAGGATGACAAGCATCGACTTCGTCTGAGCGCATCCCACATCCCAAGCCCTTCCATCAACCAGCGACAAGCGTCTTCGTTCTCTCTCCCTGTCAACTGCCGTATCCGGTTCGTAAAGCGTGAATTATCCTGGTCGGAGCGATCTGAACTTGCCCCAGTTACGCACAACTCCTTTCCAATGACAAATGTTTCCTCGTCGTTGACACCCCGGATGCGCTCAATATTTACATTGAACCGCTGTCCCAACTCGACGCCGCTGTCGCCCGTTCGCGCTCGAAGACGAGGATTGTGTATGAGCGGATTGGCCAGGACTTCGTTCTAACATTCGACGAGTCTAAACGGTCAATGGCAATCTTCGCCTCTGTCAAGGTCAGCACCATGTCGTCATGCTCGTACATCTTTGGATAATGGACGATCTCCGCAGGGCGAGTACTTCTTGCATGTCTTCGAGTGTGACGAAGCCTTCAATTCGATACGCGCAACGTCTGGCAGTCCGTTTGCTTTGACTACGTGGTTCGAAACTCCGAAGAGCATGCGTCACCTCTGCTTCGTCGGTGGCAGTGACACATCCGAAGTATGTATGGTGGATGACACAAACCATGCGCGAATCTTCTCGATGGTCACCGCACAATTTCGGTTAGTGACCCTTGCCCTGCCGCGTACAACAAGATCTCATCCAACGTGTAGTCCTGCGTCACTGACTCTATCGCATGTACCCGCGCACATTTGCAACTCTCCAGACGGCGCGTGCCTGATGGTCGTTGCTGTTTTGCCGACTGGAGAGTGCGTACTTGAGGCGCATCATTGGGCATCGTTCGGCCCAACTTCCGGTCTCGTCGTTCCGCTTCCTGATTTCGACGCGGCGGGGTTCACCTCCTTTTCTCTGACTTCGTTCGTGGAAAGGAACCGCGTGCACCTCATGGGATTATCTGTTGTCGACTCTTGCTGCCAGTCTTACGCACTCGATATCTCGAAGAAAGTAACAGAATACGCGTTCACTGCGAAAGGATCAACCCGTCTCGCTGCCGACTCAGCATCATCGCTCACATCGAACGCGCTTATCGAGTGCCTCTCTGACGTATGGACACGATTTCCTGTAGTCCCGGCTATCAGCAGAGCGACGATCACGTCCAAACGCGTCCCAACCTGCGTCATCTTTGTGACAGATCGCGATCACCACCAATACCCCTATCAGTTCTCAGAGACGGTTCGCGCATTCGAGCAGAGCACGCGAAAGCCCACAGGCGGCAGACTTGCCAATATTGACATCGAGGCTATGGACTTCGAACGCGCTTGGCACGGCGTACTGCGACGAGGCCCATTCTCCCGCCTCAAGGCCGGAGAGTGGCTCATCGAGGCGCTCTGCCTCATCCCTATCCAGATCGCTGTTACGCGCGAGAATCGGTCAGTCACACTGCGGAATCTGTGGCATCTCGAGTCTGAACTGTTTGCTACGCCGGCTTGCAGGTTCATCCCGCTCAAGGACGGGGTGTGGTCGTCTGATCTTGAACGAAGCTTACTGGGTGCCACAGTAAACCAAGTCGCAGGCAGTTTGAGTTTAGGTCAGTGCTATTCTTCAAACGTACTTCCCATGCTAATCCGAAGGGCAGGCTGGTACGAGAGCATCTTCTCCTATCCACCATACATCAACAGAGTGCGTCTACCCTTGTTAAGGGTGAGCTGAGTACTTACAGCTTATTAGCCGGTCAAAGTCGTTTCGTCCATGGGTACGCGGCAATGACTGTCCCCAAGCCGACGGCTTACGCTACGTTGTTACAGGCGAGCAGTCTGTTGGGAAGAGCTTTTCAATGAACCATCTTCTCGATACCTCATTTGCTGGGTTAGTGAACTCGACTTCCTATATCAATACGTGCTGACATAAAACAGTTCAGCGATGCGCTGCACGGAAGGTAAGCCCTCAGCTTAATAGACGATGGATATCTCAAGCCCCATTATAGGCGTCTGGATGTCGTGCACGCCGACTGCCGAGGCTCTCATCGTAGCTTTGGATTTTGAGGGTGTCCAGTCCATCGAACGCTCTGCGCAGGAGGACACGCTCCTCGTACTGTTCAATACCGCCATATCCAACATGGTGCGTACCAATGCTAGAGTTGAAATAAATGCTCACGATAGACCAGATTTTGTTCCGGTACGAAATAAATCTGCACATACATCGAGTCTCACGCGCGGTACCAGAAACAACTTCGCACTCTCGCGTGACATAGCAGGACTTTTCACAGTACGCCCAGCTCCTAGTTTGTTACTCGCATGCGCTCACCGCCTTCCTCCAGAGCTTTCAAACAGCATCCGCGATTCTGGACCCCGCCGCCAATCCAACGCTCTTCCAGTCCCTGCTTGTCATCATCATCAAGGACGTCATCGAGGCGGACAAATATGAGATGGTCAAGGAGTGAGTCCAAAGTTATTCCCTTCTGCCGATAACTAACCTCTTACAGATTCCAATTGAAGTTTGCGAAGGTATGGTCATTCGGCCATTCGAGACGTAGAGGTCCATGTCTGACGGGCAACTTGAAGATCGTCGCAGAAGAACAGCAGCAGAATTTCTTCACTAAATCGCACCGCGGGCAAGTCACCATCATTCCGTGGCCTGTTATCGAAAGCAGACAGTTCTACGACATGTTTGGTGACTTGAGGAAGCGGCTCACGAAGTCAGTTGTTTCTCTCGGGTCTGTTCAAACTAAGCAATCACGAATAGGCAGAGGCTTACGCACGCGACGGCATCGGGATTCCTCAAGACGCTAAAAACGCTGATGGCCAAAATCAAGGTATGGGCCCGCGTGTAGGCAGACGTTACACTTACGGGAAACAGACGCACGATTGGGCAGCGTTGGACCGTCAGTCGTCTCATCTCTCTGGCACATGCTGCGGCCTGACGCATTGCAGAAAATCTGGCCTCGCAGCGGATCGAAGAGATCTTGAAGCGTCTGTATCCTGCATTGGTTTACGGTACAGGCTCTCCGCCACCCGAGGCCGAACCGCTGAAGGTCATTCTTCCTCTACTCTCGATACCGTGCTCACAGTATTGCTAGAACCTCGATGACGAAACACTTATTGCCCATGATGACGGCGGTGATACGTTTTATCTCGCAGGTCCGGCTTTCGGCGTCCCCGAGGATGCCAAAGAACATCAGCTGCGGTTGGATGCTCTGCGCCAGTCGGCTCGCTTACAGTCCTCCCGCCAGCATCAGCCCGATACAGATTGGGTCGATTCTGTTTCGTCCCACATCCGCGCTCAGGTGAACCGGAGAATCCAGCACGTTGCGGACTGGATCGGTGTCAATACTGCTCGCTTTGCCAGCAGCGCGGACACCCTGAAACTTCGTCGCATCTTTGAAAGTGCGGTCATCGACCTGAACTCCGCTTTGGACTTCTGCCGCGCCAAGTGTATCGACTGCAATCTGCTGTGCGTTCTGCCCAAGCACCATGACGGTGCCCACGAATGCAAGACCTCCCACATATGCAAGCACCGTTGCGAACACACGGATAACCACGACGCGCAAGAGCCATGCGGGCTCCCGTGCGTATAACATATGTCTTGCCTTCGCGGTGCTCTATGTACTGATATGATTTCGACCCATAGCGCGGGCCACTCCGGGACGCACATGTACGTCGCTGAGCTCTAGAACAACTGCTCTGTACTGAAACATTCAAGCTGCGATATCTCCCTTCATCTTTGCGGACTTCCTTGCGTCGCGAGCGGAAGGCAAGGGTGTCTCAAAGCATGCAGCAAGGTCCGTTACTCGCATCCGGCAGGACTGCGAAGCACTAATTGACTGTAAACTAGGGCCTTGGTCATGCCGACGAAGAACACATGTGTGCCGCACAGCATGGTTGCGGAATGGTGGGACAAACTGTACGATAGTGTAAACGGTGAACTGAACTGTCATAGCCGTGCGATCTTGCAGACGTTACGCTTCCCGACGGCGGCGCGTTCAGTTGTCATGGAGTTTGCAACTTGCCATGGTATATTTCCTCATGAACCGTTTGCCCAGGCTCCTGAATGATCTCCAGGGACAAAGCACATACGCAACACACGTGCGACGCGCGAATGTGCCCGCTGAACTGCTCGCTCTGCAAACGACCATGTATTGGCCTGCACTTCCACGCTCTGGATCCCGATGCCGTGCATATCTGCGAGTGCGTAAATTAGTCATATACGCGATAAAAGCTGAAGATTTTCGTAGTCAAGATCACAATTGCACGAAGAGTTGCGCCGCAGACGGCGTCTGCGAAATTTCGACCGTTCCGCACGCGATTGAGACCACGTTCACCGGCCGCCACGAGACGTTTCTCTTCACGAAAGTAAGTAGCCCATCCTCACATTGACCTCCGCAACTATCTCACCTTGGGCCGGTAGTACTCCCAGAACGCCAGGCGCCTCCCCTGTGAGATTCGAATCCCTCCTGGAATGATGGAACATCCTGGTCCTCATCGGCACACGGAAGACGACACTGTCGTGCACTTCTGTACGAAGAGGTCCGTCAATCTGTTGTCCTGTCAGCTGAGGTGACTGAAATAGCGTAGGTGCCCCATGTGCGACTATCTATGCACTCTGCCATTTGGTCACCCTCAGCAGGAGCACGACACATCGCACGGCTCGATGTCCAAGACGCAGTGGGCACACGATGGAGCCGAAGATGTTGTTCTCGATGTCGGCGGTCACAAGTTCGCAGCGGCAGATGGTGGCGCTCCTATGCTGTGCAACTCGGTTTGCGAATCGCTCGGGCGTCACGTGCATATGGACTACTGTCGGGCAGCGACTCCTGCTGACTGCAACGGCGCGGAGATAGAGCACCTCGCCACCCGCATTGCGCCGAACCCCGAGAAGCCGAAGGACGCCGTCAGCCATTCCGTCTTCTGGAAGCGCACAGGTTCGTTACCCATTTTCGTCATATTCGAGCCTAGCTGAGTAGATCATCAGGCTTCAAGGGTACGTAACGGTACTGCCTAAGTGTAGCGCCCTTAACTTTGACAGACCCATACTCGCGTGAGCACCAAACTGAGTTTGCTAGATGCGACCACATGTGCCCAGGTTTGTACTTCTGTATCACCGAATCGTTCAAATGCTGACCCATTGTATGCAGGAGAGGAGCACCACGCATCAGCGAACACGCCTGCAAGGCCGTCATTCTGCACCCAGCCGATATTCCACGCCCCTCAGTCGAGACAGGCGTTCCAGGGCCCAGGATATGTCTCGGAAGACGGCCACGTCTTCAACTGCATTAACCCTGTGGTTTCCAACAACGCGTGAGTAGCCGGATGCTTTGTTTTGTTCCTATATTCTGACCGTTGAACGTATAAATTATAGGTATCATGTGTAAGTCCGATTGTCCGTGTTTTGCGTCGGTAATCTGAGCGTTGTCCTTCTTTCAGCATCTTCCTCATTGACAGGTGACTAGCGTCGAGTGTTCGCTGGCGTTCTTCAGCCTGACTCGTCCTGTAGGTCGGGATCCATGTGGGAAGCAGACCGCCGCCCTGTGCAGAACACACCAGTCTATCGAGCCATTAGCGCCGTCGCTGGTAAGGCATTCCTCGGCGTCCTAGTTAGTCGGCACTGATGATGTCGTCAGACAATCGCCTGGGAGCCGTCTACTCCGCCCTCCACAGCTTCTGGACTGCGCGCGCCGCCGCAATTCAGGCTTCGGGGAACAACACACAGCGCCGCGACTCCTACAGCATCGTTCTGTTCCATCACCAGCCAGAGACCTGTCTCGAGGACGACTTCACACGTACGCCACAGCAGCTCCTGAACATCCTCCTGGACAAGGACGCCTATGGAGGCACGAACTTCAACGGCGCGCTGGATGCAGGTCTTCAACTCATGGAGAAGCATTGGCGAACTGACCAGTAATTTGGATGCTCGTTCCCCTTTGTATCCGGCTCATGAGATGCAGATTCCCCGTGATCATCTTCCTTTCCGACGGAGAGGACACGTTCGGCGACAACATCATGTTCAACCTGTCCCGCCGCGCGTTGGCGCTTGGGTGAGCGTTTCCCTAGCCGTTCTGTAGATGCTAGACTAATGTGACATCACAGGAAACCGCTCGCGTTCCACTCCGTCTCGTTCGGCCCCGATGCAGCTACGGCGCCCCTTCAGCGCATGGCCGATATCGCGCAACAGGTGTACAGCGGTGCGCCTCGTATCCCAGGCTCAAACGGGCAACCGCAATGCACGTTCTCCAAGGCACTCGACTCGGTACGGTAGTTGCGCAGTTCACCGCGTTCACACATTCACGTTCCTCCAGGTAAAGCTGACCGAGACATTCCTCGGCATCGCAGCCTCGCTGCGCAAGCCTAGAGGCTCGCTCATGCGCGGGTGAATGTGTTCGCTCCTGCGCTGGATTTGACACGCCAAAGATGCTGTCTTCCCGATCCTGTTCTCATCCACGCTTCGTCACGTCGCTTCTGTACTAGCATCCGAGTAGCTGATACCTTCTGATATGCCAATTCATCTCGTCTTCCGGTGGTGCTTTGCCAGTCTTTGGGACGAGTGCAGCGAGCTCGATGTGTTTCAACAGATGACAAAGGCTTAGTCATTGACTTCTGGCTTACGTTAGGCTTACAACTCGGGTACCGGATCTACCGGTGACGCCATGGCCGCTTGAACTGCAGCCAGAACATAAATTGCGGCCCTCCGGTTCAGGATGGCGTCGCATCTTGCTGTATCTCAACCATGTCGCGCGTCCTCTTCGTATACACCTCCGCCGACAAGACTCTGACCGGCGCCCAGACAGGTGCGCGAAACGGGCTCTGAAGCGTTGATCGACCTGATTGTCGATTCTCTTCTGTAGGCTGGTACTTGCCCGAAGGTATGTCTAATCCGAGTCAATCTAAGCGTTATCTAAGCGATGCGACAGCTGCGCACCCGTACTACGTCCTCGCACCTCACTTCGAGATCGACTTCGCCGCGCCAGCGGGACCGAACCCGCCCGTCGACGAGAGCAGCGTGAAGTCGTTTACGGACGACGAGAGCACCAAGTTCCTCGTCGACCCCGCCGTGCAGTCCAAGTTCAAGAACGCGAAGAAGCTTAGCGAAGTCAATGCCGCTGATTATGCTGCCATCTTCTACGTCGGAGGGTGCGCGTTGCCTTCTTCGAATAAGCGCGAATCGAGTAGGATTTACGCGACCTCTACAGTCACGGTCCTGTCCTTGACCTTGCCTCCGACCCGGTGAACGCAAAGCTTGTCAGCTCGGTGCGTGCTCGAAGCTTCAGGTTCCTCCCAGCCTGAGTGCGTCTGACTATCGTGATCTCAGTTCTGGCAAGCGGGAAAGATAGTTTCCGCTGTGTGTCACGGCCCTGGGTGCGTGTTAGTCACCGTGAGATGGTGTCCCCCTAATGATCGATTCCAGCGCTCTCGTGCAAGGAGTCGACGCGTCAGGAAAGTCCATCTTTGCTGGTCGCAAGGCCGTCTCCTTCACCAACGTTGAGGGTAAATCTATTCATGATTTACACTGCAGCAGAACGCTGACGATTCTTGTCTTCAGAGGAGCAAGCCGGCAAGGTAAAAGACATTCCGTTCCTTGTCGAGAGCAAGATCGTCGAGCTCGGCGGAACTTTCGAGAAGGCACCGGAGCCATGGGGCGCGAAAGTCATCGTCGACGGAAAGCTCATGTGCGTCTCATCCAAACCCTTGTCTCCTCTTCCCTGCTGTTGACATGTTCTGTGTGCAGTACCGGCCAGAACCCCGCATCCGCGAAAGGCGTCGGCGAGGCCCTCCTCACGGCCCTGAAGGCGTGAAGAAGCAATATTAAGAAGTCTGTAGCGTCTACTGCTGTATATACTCACTGTGTCACAAGTGTGTCACAAGAACGAAGGAAACGAAATCTTCAAGACTATTGTCCCTTTTCGAATTCGCTGACCTGTTCCTCGAGCCAATCCCACACCTTCTGCGCCAGCGCGGCATCCAGAGCCATTGGATTCGGCTTCCCGACGCGCGCAAATGGTATCAGATACTAGATCAAAGTCAGACGTCGGGTCGTGGTGTAATGAGTTGCTCACAGCGCCGTTGAGGTCTTTCGCTTCCGGCGCGGTCCCGGCGTACAGTTGCGTGACGGCGCCGAGCGCCGGTGAGTAGAGGAACCACTCGTTGAGCTTCTCCATGAACGACGGATTGCCCATGTGGCGTTGTAACTCCGTGTTGATGTTACCTGCAATGCTTGGGTTTTGTGGAACATTAGGACTTGGAAGGACGGAGACGGACCTGGATTCATAGAAGTGGAGACGAGCCCTCGATCGGCGTATCGTTTCCCGAATTCCTTGGCTACGAAGACGTTACCCTAGCCAGTAGTATAGCTCAGCGACGGCTCCCAAAGTCGGAACTATGGGCGCACAAGTTTGCTCTGCCCATACAACCACGGACGACTCTTCTTCCTCCGCTCGGGACCATCTTTGAACGTCTTGAAGTCGATGGTACCCCACTGGCTTGCAGAGCTGGAGGTGTGTAGGGTCCGAGCGCCATGTGTGGAAGCGAGGAGCGCGGGGAGGAGAAGCTTGGTGAAGTAGAAGTGGCCGAGGACGTTCTACGAGCATGCGTTATTGGCAATAGTAAGCAGAGCCAAGACTCGGGTAGAAAGGGTGAGACGCACGGTACCAAACTGCAAGTCGTAGCCCTGTGTCGTCAGTTGGTCAATCGGGGGAACCATCACGCCGCTGAAGGAACACCTCAGCGAGCGAACATGGACAGACAATCCGCGAAGAAGTACGCACGCGTTGTTGAAGAGAATGTCCAGATTTGATTCATGGCTGCCAGCTCGTAGTCAGATACTTGGGCGTGCAGACCAGTGTATGAGCTCTATCAACGTACCTCAGGAATTCCTCCGCGGCGCGTTTGACACTCGCCAGATCCGCCAGGTCCAACTCCAGATAAACTATCTCGCCCTTGCCTCCACTTGATGCTCGCAAGTCTGCGATTGCAGCCTCCGCTTTCGCCTTGCTACGTGCTGCGCCGTAGACTTTTGCGTTCTTCCGCAGAAGAGCCTGTAAGTGTAAGGAATATCAGAAATAACATCCAGGTCGAGGAGAGAGAACAAACCTACATACCTTAGCAGTCTCTTTTCCAATTCCGACATTGAAGCCAGTAACAATAGTTACATAGCCAGTGAGGTCGGGCATATCCCGCTCCGCGTCCCACTTTGGCTTGGGCGGCGAGTTCTGCGACTGACCAACGAATAGCGATTGCATCATTCCCATGGCTGCTTGCTACTTGGAGAGCGGGGATTATAGGCAGTGACGAATCAGGGAACGACGAGGGACGGTTTATATATCGATCTTCGGGACTCGATTGGAAGGAGCGGCATCGAGAGCGTACGCGGCCTTCGGCGCGACGCGCATGCCAGTCTCGATTTGGCTCGCACATGCACGCGCGATGCATATCTCCAGTAGATCAAGATGCGTATTTGTGGATTGGAAGTGTGCCTGTATAAGTGTAACATGGCACGTTGCGTTCAAGTTCACGCAACAATACGTTGGTCCGCCTCAACATATAGAGCCAAGACGCTCAGACTGTACCGCGCAAAGAGATAGCGATACTTTCCAGTAGTGACAGTAATAATACCATCATACCTGTATTGTCGAGTTACGCACATTTGTTGCAGTGTAGGCGTCCGTAGGAGACCGTAGTTGTGGTAAATTGCCCATGAGTCGAGCTACATAAAGCCAACGTGCATGTGACAGTACAGCTAAGCTCCTGAGCCCTGCTGGCGTGTGCATGTCAGCAGCGTAAGGCGCTGGAGGAATGAAACCTGGCCGAAGCCTGCCGTCGCTTGCAAGTCTTTCCAGAATGCGAGGCAAAGAAGACCAGTCGCCTAATCCAGATTCTGAGACCGAATCACGAAGCAGTAGCATTGCGAGAGCAGTGCGGTATTTTTGGAAGGATGGTGGTCGAGGACAAGATGTGGCTGGTTGTTGAAAGTCCGCCCGCAGACTTGAGCCGTGACGCACGCGGCCACACACGCGACCTCTCTTACTCTTACTCGTTACATTTGAACACTCTGCAGACATGTCAGGCTGGATGGGCTACTTCACCGGCCGTCGCGACCCCAAGGCAACGGCGCGCGAGGCCATTGTGACGCTGCGGACCCAGCTGCAGATGCTCGAGAAGAAGGAGGAGAACCTGCAGCGCAAGATAGACGAGGAGCTCAAGAAGGCCAAGACCAATGCTGTCAGCAACAAGGCTGGTGCGTCGTTATCGCTCTCGACGGCGTCGGACGGGATATTGACGCGGCTCGGCTCGCAGTCGCGACTGCTGCGCTGCGGCGCAAGAAGGCGTACGAGACTGAGCTCGACAAGCTCGCCGGCACGCGGCTCACGCTCGAGACCCAAGTCAACACGATCGAGTCTGCGAACCTGAACGCGGAGACCATGGCCGCCATGAAGCGCGGCGCCGACGCGCTCAAGGTCATACACGGCACCCTGTACGCCACCTCCTCGCACCTGCAGTCTGCAAACCGCTTACACCACACAGGACAATCGACAAGGTCGATGCGACCATGGAGGCCATCAACGCCCAGCGCGAGCTTGCGAACGAGATCTCGGACGCGATATCCAACCCCATCAACTCTGGCACCGAGATCGACGAGGACGAGCTCAAAGCCGAGCTTGCAGAGCTCGAGTCCGAGCAGCTCGACCGCATTCTCGAGGGCGCAGACCGCGTACCCGTGCACAGTCCCGGCGGCAAAGTCCAGGAAGACGGTAAGCGCCTTCTTGAGTCACGTACGCACCTACGCACACACTGACGTTCACCTCCCGCGCGCAGCACATCGACAACAAGATCTGGACGAAGAGGCAGAGCTCAAAGAGCTCCAGGCTGCTTTGGCCATGTAACGTTGCTTACGTCGCCCATGGACCGTTATTGTCGTCGTCGTCACCGTCCCTTGCATCGCTGCTTATCGGCAGCACCATACACTTCCACCGCCCGTCACGATCTCAAGATGTGTTCATCGCCCTTGTCACCAGCTGTTTAATACGTCCCACGTCCCCTTCTTGCGCGCTCTCCCCCGATGTACTCTGATCTCTCGTCTCCCTGTGCAAATGGAACCCATCACACCAAGCTCTTGCGCGCCGGAATTGCAAGTCATTCCGCGGGAGGCAACGCGAACCTTTGTCGTACGAGATTATTCACGGGCGCACAGTGAGCGCTAGATCCGGGATACCAGATAAAATCCTAGTTTGCGCGACTTATAACTCTGAAACAATGCATGTACATGAGGAGCGAAGAGAACATTACCGGGAAACCGAGAGCGAGAGCTTGCTGCGTGGAGGTGACATATATACAGCCTGGGTAGGTGCGTGGGGTCGGTTGTGTGGGAAGCGCAAGAAGAGAGTGCGATGGGTGTGTTAGATGCGGGTGCGGGTGGATGATGCAGTGGAGAGAGTGTCTAGAGGCTATTGAAAGCCGCGGATGCCGAGGACGCGGCGGACGTCAGACGTGAAGCGTAGGGAGTCGAGGAATGGGAGTAGGTCGAGGAGCGCCTCGTCCGACTGGTCGTGCGTCCATCCTTCAATAGGTATTCCGTTCGCTACACTGTGTCAGGACCTGGACTTGTATTGCTATGCAGTACGCACTCTGGTTGATGGAATAACTCGCGGGGCTGTTGTCGAGTAAGCACACACGTGCGAGGTCCGGCTCGACGACGCTCAGGTCCTTGCTGTACGACCCGCTGGGGAGCTGCGTGCAGCTTTCTCGGAACAGACGGCGCGCGAGGATGCCTCGCCCGCCGTCGAGCCAGTCGATGACTGGGTCTGCGTACTCCTGCATTGACGCGGTAAAGATGACGAGCGTGTACCACCCGGACACCTTTCAACGAACGGTTCGTTCAGGGTCGTCACAGGGAGGGAACACGGAAATGACGTACCTTCCGTAAGAAGTAGTCGACGAAGGGACGCTTGTAGACGTGGTACAGCGTGCTGCGTCCACCCAGGACGACCTCGACCATGTGCCCGCCGGGCTTGCCGCGTCGTCCCCAGCCAAGGCCGAGCAGGCCTCCTCCACCGCCGGCGCCGGCGTGCAACGGACGCGAAGTGGAATGTATGAGTGTCTCGTCTAGGTCGAGTACAAGGGTCTTTGGCAGATGCAAGTGGCTTCGTCGCGAGGGCGGCGGTGTCCCAGGCTGCGTGGATGGGAGTGATGGTGGGGGCGAGTAAGAGAGCAGGTAGTTGGCAAGTGGTGCTTGCAGGAGACCTGGTGGTGGAGCTATCTTCTCGGGCGTGGGCAGGCTGAGGGTGACGGTAGGCAGATCTGGTGTGGGTGGATCTGTGTCTTCTGTTTGCGGGACGACAGGTGCTGAGGTTGTCTTTCGTGGGCGGGCGCGGGTGACGAGGATATCGTCTTCGTCGCTCTCCGCCGTGCTTTCCCCACCAGACGCCGACGTTGACGCCGACACAGGCTCTGCTAATATCGGCGGCGCGGCGATGCGTGCGCGAACCATCAACCGATACGCGTGCGCGAGAGCGTCCCAAAGCAGAATCCAGGTGCGCACGACCCACGTCCGTCGCCATCGCGTGAGCCCCCAACGCGCGAGTTCCTCGGCCGGCGACGTGAGGCCCGGCTCCGGCGAGGGCAGCGGCGGGAGCGGCGGCGGCGGCTTCTGCAGCTGCGGTTTGGACGCAAGCGCGACGAGTGCGGGCGTCGAGCGCGAGCGTTTGGCGGCCTCCTTGGACGAGCTGGAGCCTATGGACAGCAGGTTGTCGCGCGCCCAGGAGCGCGTGCGTTTGGCGCGTCCCGGTTGCGCGTCGCGGCCACGCAGCTTGAAGTCGGCATGCTCCTTGGTGGGCGTCGAGGGCGGCGTCGAGGCGAGCACATCGTACTGCTTAGAGAGGTAGGCGAGCGAATTCATACAACGCCCACCAAACCGGCCGCCAAAGGTGAAAGGATTATACCAACGTGCCCGCAGATCTGATTCCGTCACTACGCACCGCCCCAGCGCGGCACCAAAGAATTTCCGCTTCTTGAACTCCAACCACCACCATCTCGTCTGCTACGCTGGCTCTATGTTGCTCATCGTGACGCTCAGCGACTCACATACGCTGAACATTGCTCGGAATTGTCGCGCAGCTCGACCCCAGCGCTTCAGATGGTTGGCCACATGACACCACTCGTCCCCATCGTCCCATCGCCGCACCCCAGCATCAATAACCTCGGACGTTCCGCTTGCGGTATATGTTCGGCACTCGAACGTTGGTCTGCTGCTGTTGCTCACGAGGTCTTACTTTTGCCGTGTTTGGGGGCAACGTGCGCTAGACTTGACAGCTTCAGACATTGAATATTCTGTCCCCGCGAGTTTTGGACGCTACTGGGTCCATCGCCTCGTCGGTCAGCGTACTCATGATTTGAGCTCTGGTTTGTGGGAGGACGTCTGTCACGGGGATTCATCGAATTGTTCTGCGAACTTGAACTGGGTGGACGTGCTACCGACTTTCGCCTGTGATCATGACTGCGTCGTAACCTAAACCAAAGACACATCCGGTAGACTTCTCTGAAGGTCTTGCTAAATACCTCCCGGTGACGATACTGGTACGATTCTCATAACCGGTACGCGTCTCCCACCTCGACTGAGGGGCGGATCCTATTGCATCTCAGCGTAACGTTACGCATTGTACGCCGCGGCGCCTACCTACTTAATCCCAGATCTAGACCTGCTCATGCTGGGTTGCAATGTCGGACTGGAAGGCATTGTTGCGCGTGCAGCTGGCCACTGCCAGTGGCAATGAATTCTACCGACTTCCACCACACTCTGAGTACAGTGAGAGGTAGGGCGGAATTGCAGCAGAGTCCATATCCGGCTGTGTTACACCGACTCATGTAAGCCTTAGCTGGCGGTGAGGCGCGGTGGAGTCTCGGGTGGCACAGGGAATTCGTGTTCAAGAGAGCCGGGGGGTTCCTGCGCCCAAGGAAGAATGAGAAGTCTTGTGCATTCTTGATGTATTTCATGTAACGATTCGGGCGATCGCTAGGACGCTGCCACTTCAATGGTCATGTCAGTCGACCTGGTTGTATGCGACTTGTTCTTTTTTGCAGGTGTTGACACTACACGGAAGTCGTGTGCTAGAACCTTTGCTATGATTGGGCGAGTCAGAGATCCTCGATAAACAACACCGCGCGCGTCATAACACTCAGATCGCAAGAATGAAGCACAGGAAGCAGAATTCTTACCCAGTGGCATCGGTGGTGGAGCAATTGGAGAAGAAAGGTGCGAATAGCGCTTGAACTCCGAATTCGCTCATACTTCGCCCGGTTCTTTGCGTCTCTTTTCCTTCAAGACGCTTTGCGACGTCACACTCGACGCTACTCAGCTGAGTTGGTTCTGTAAGCATGCCCCGCAAGCGGCCGCCGAGATTTCACTCTATTGTTTCGAGGGCAGGAGCGTTCTACCACGTGGATTCAGTGGTTGCGACCTGGTTGCGACGCACAGGAATGCTGCCTTGGCGGCAACATGTCAAACGGTGACGTAAAGCGGATCATGTTGCGAGCTCCGCTGTCCTTATAAGGACGATCCACACTGCGTGATTGCTCATTCCCCGCTTTCTCTCTTCCTCTTCGTTACTTGCTCTTTTTCGTCGTATAAGCATGCGTTTCGATACGGCGGTTAGCTTGAGTGTCGCACTTGCGTCCTTGTCCTGCACTGTAGCCGCTGTGCCTTCCTACGATTTCGAGCAGTACAGACACTGGCGTCACCACCATCACCACCAGCACGACTCTGACACGAGCGTGTCGACTACCGCGACGCCTTCGGCGCCTCCTCAGGCGCCAGAGCCCACTTTCAGCGCACCGCCATCGTCCGAGCCCACGTTCACTACTCCATCCCCACAGCCGACCGAGTCTGTCCCTGCGCCGCCAGAGTCGCCAGCACCCGAGCCAGCACCGACATCCAGTCCTCCGCCTCCATCTGACCCGACCTTCACTACATCGACCCTGCCCACAGAGTCCGTTCCTGCGCCTGAGCCGACCGAGACCGAGGTACCAACGTCGACAACGGAGACCGCAGCGCCTGTCCCGTCGACAGAGACGGAGACCCCCGAGCCTTCCACTGAGGCTCCTCTCCCGCCCGTTGTAACAGAAGCCCCCTCAGCGCCGAGTTCCACCGAACTTCCCATTCCGCAGACTACTGAAGCGTCTACACCCGGCGGCTCGCCTGCGCCGCCGCCCGCTGCGGACTGCACCTGCGGCTACAAGCTCACTGCGCACGGTGACGCTTACTTTCCCAAGGCGTTCAACGCCGACTTCGCGTCCATCGGTCTTTCTGGTGTCGCGCCATCCGCAGACTGGCTGACGGAGTATGGCATTTACATCACCGATGGGTGGCAAGCTGGCGCTGTTGGTGCGGACGGCACGAAGCCGATCGGTCACTACCAGAACGTTCGCATCAACAATGGCACACTCGAGCTTGTCGTTCCTGGCGGTCAGTCTGCCGGAGGCGAGACCACAAACGCGCAGCTGGAGGGCCCCATCGCGGTCAACGGCGTGTTTACGATGGACGCGAAGATCGATCCCACACCTGGTGCGTCGTGTATCTGCTCAAAAGTTTCGGGCTCAGTCTCTCACCGTGGATTTCCAGGTACTTGCCAGGCGATCTTCACCTATCACACTCAGGAGGTCAGCGGCAATGACGAGCAGGACATCGAGATTCTCAGTTCGTACCTGTTCGAGAGCGGCGACAACGGCACTCCGCCAGGCATCGAGCTCACGAACTACAACCCGTCTCTCGACGGCGGAAACGACAACGTGATCGTTCCGTTCCCGTCAGACCCTACGACCGACTTCCACAGCTATACGCTCGCGTGGTTGCAGTCCGGCACGCAGTATCTCTACGACGGCACGCCCCTGAAGAGCCCGTCCAAGTTCACTTCGGTCAACCCGTCGAGCATCATCGTTAACCACTGGACGAACGGCGACCATGGTTTCACCCAGGGACCTCCCGCCACGGAGGCTGTGATGCAGCTCAAGCGCTTCTATGGGTATTACGCGCCACCGGGAGAGGCAGGCATGCCGTCGGGCTGCTCTGACGCCGACGTTTGCGTTGTGTGAACGCACTCCATCGCACCCGCTGTACACAGAACATCTCGACGCAGATATTTATGCTATTATTCCAGTTGTTGAGTAAATGAACGAACGTTCTCAGGTGGACGATCATATGGCAGTCCGTCCTCGGGAATTACTACTCCGAGAACGTGAAGTGTTCCGCGAGAAAGTCCCGGACATCCTGGACATAATCTCCGGGGTTGTCCAGGCCAGGGAAATGACCGCCCTTCTCGTGTTCTGCGCAAAGCAGTCAGACTACGATCACAGAGTCTGTCACTGGGACTTACGACGATAGAACACGAGGTTGCCGAGTTGCGCTGCGACGTAGCGAGGCCAATTTCTATGCTTTCGCATAAGCCCGTACACCCGGCGGATGAGAAAACGCGTACCCAACGTCCCACTTGAAGTTGCCATATCCCATCGGCGCGGGATTGTTCGCCTTTCTGACGTTTGGTGCAAAACCGGCGGGGTTGTATGCATACTGGAAGACCGAGCTGTGGATGGAGCGGGTGAGGTAGTAGAGCGACACGCCCGTGAGAACATCGCGATGAGTCATGTCGCCGGTGGGGTCGGTCCCTAAGAGTAAGTAGATGAGGATACCGTTCTGCCGTCGAGCGTTGAAGGACGTACACTGTAAGAACTTCTCGCTGATCCATGCGAGCTGTCCGACGGGGTTATCGAAGAGAGCGAGTCCAATCGTGTTTGGCTGAGGAATACAATATCAACAGAATATATTACGGGGCCAGGGGGAGGTACGATTACCTTGGTGCCTTGTTCAACGAAGTAACCGTTTCCCGTGGCGGTCCAGTTCGCCGTGCGCTCAACGCCGTATTGCTCGAAAGGAGTGAGCGTCTGATTGTCGGCAATGACTTGCTCAGGCGTTGTCGGACGAGTAGGGAAGAAGTTGAGATACGCCGCTCGTACGGTAGGGTAGAGATCGTAAGTGTGCCATGCAATGCCTCCTCCCTATGGAATGTCACGATTCAGCGGTCACACAGGATGCAGCGAAGAATCGTACCCAGTCAGATCCAGCCACTGCATATCCGTGTTTATACCCTAGGACGTCGACCATGAGAGTATTCCAGTAGCCGGCAGTCTGCTCCATGTCCCAGCCCTTGGCGCTTGACGGAGCACCGCTGAACACGAAACCAGGGATGGAGGGCAAGACGACGTCGAAGGAGACCTTCTTCGTGGCTCCATTCGAGAGGGTTGCAGTAGCGGATTCAAGGAGCGGGCGGACGACGGGCAGATACTCGTCGAACGAGCCTGTACTTCGTCAGCGTGTCGAGTCACGGCACCCCTTCGACTCGCGTACTGACCAGGCCAGCCATGGGTGATTAAGATCGGAATAGCATCGGGATGCGATGATTTCTCGTGAACGAAATGGACGGTGGAATTATTGATTACGGTGGTGTAATGACGATACCTGGACACAGCGTCCGTTAGTCTCAAACACTGCGCTGCAAAAAGAAGCGTACGAGTTGAGACGCTTTTCCTCCGCGGACCAGTCGAACGCCAGCCATTCCTTCCGCAAAGTCTGTAACGTCGAAAGGCTGACACCCCAGTCGTCGTTGTCCGCGCCGGGTATCGGCTTGGTGGGCAACCGCGACTTCGCAAGTTGGGTCTTGAGCCAAGGGACCTCAGCAGAGAGCGAGACCTTGAAGGGCTTGACAGTATATGCTTGTGCAAGACATGCTCCGGTGACGACGGCGAGCAGAAGTTGAGAAAGCATCGTGCAGGGGAAACGGGGGAAGGGATGCAGAACAGTTCCATGGCCCCCCCACAGCTTTTATAATCGTTTCGCCTAGGAAGCTATCGGCCTGTCTGACAGAGCCGGCGTCAAGAGCCGTACGGTCTGGTGTCCATAATGATGGTGCAAGAGCGTTACAAACGGCTTTGGGAGTGACTAACGCAAGTCTAAATGCCGGCGATATCGTATGCAGACGATCACGCGGGGTGTGGGACTTCGGGATCATATGGCCGGGGTTCGTCCATAAGATCTCTTGCAAATTTGCAATCTGGTTCTCAGTCGTCACTGTGCTCTGAGAGAATGGTGTGACGTACGCGTACGCGTACGATTACATAAAACGTCATTGCGTTCGACCACAAAGCACGCGACAGGGAGCAGAAAGTATCCAATCCGTCGTGGAGAACGGCTACGGGGTATGTTGACCGAGCCACGCGCTCCAACCGAGCAAAAGCTCGTGCCAAGCGCGTGCTGACCAACTCTCCAATCCGGAGATCAACTTGAACTACTAGTAGCTGGCTCTCAGGGTCCCATTACTGAACACTTCACCGGCTCAGTGAGCGCCACAATGCCGCTGCAGAAGCTGACTCTGCGCAATCCCTGAGGAGCAGCTCGCTATTGTTGATGTTGACGTGCCCGAAGTGCAGACCGTGCTAGGCGCATGGACAGGTTCAAATTCTAGGTCAGCGAGAATCGACATGAAGTGGTCCTAGGAACGCTCTGGTGGACTGGGACCTAAATAAGGCGATGGTGCCTCGAAGTATAGAGACAATACGTGGGCGTGTACTGTAGTGTCCTTGGTTGACGCTGGCTCGCGCCTGTCGCCGTGGTCGCGTTCAGGCTTGATCACGAGCATCGCGGTTTCAATCTCCGCTATGCTCCCGTGCATGCTACTCGAACCTTCCTTTTTCTCACCGGTGCCAGATTGGGCGTTTCCCCTTTCATGCTGACACTACATCCTTGCGGCTATTGTAGCACTGTTTTTCCGGCATCGGGTTCCTAAAACATATGTTTGGCGTTGACGGCGAGACACCAGACACTTCTCAGCCGTGCGTTGGGCCCAGAAATTATCCCACTTCATGAGCCTTGCGATGGAGTCACTCAGACCTACCAGCGGAACGTCTGTACCTCTCGAGCCTCGAGGTGCGGTCAACGTTCCTTGGCCACATCGTCGGAAGTTCGCCCGCTCGCCAATCTGCCAACCACTATTGTAGCCATCGCGCAGTCTGTGTACTCACGACATCCAATCGACTCGTCTGCTCTTCCGAGATGAACGGCGACGGGGCTTCATTTGGGTTTGCCGCTGACGCTCACTCCCTCTATAAAGCTCAAGCGGACAGATGTGGGACCCGCGTTACAAAGTGTTCCTACACCATGTATCAGCCCCACAACTCCCGGCTCTCTGGCATCCTACCACTTCGTGCGCGCACCACCGCCAACGAGTATCCCTTGATCAAGGTGCGCCGCCATTTCCGCGTCAATTCCTACCAATGCCTCATGGTCCCCCCTCCTTAGGCGGCATGTCACTACACGGTTGTCGACGTGAATATGCACGCGCAGCTAACGCAGACGTACGTTTCAAGTGCCAAGGTTCCACAGGAGGTCAAATATGTGTTTCCGTTGCCGTCGAATGCGGCGATCTGCGCCTTCAATGCGGTCGTCGACGACAAGCGGACCATACACGGCGTCGTGAAACAAAAGCAAGAGGCTAAACGTGAATACGATCAAGCTGTCGCGAAGGGAAAGACGGCCGGTCTGCTCGACCAACACACTGCCGATGGTGAGACTGTCCGGAGCCCATCCGCTCCGATGCAACTGACACTACGCACGCAGTTTTCCAGGTCTCTCTGGGTAACTTGCAACCCGGTCAGAAGATCGCTATCAAGTAGGTACTCCACATTTTGTCATTTGCTTGTCCTGAATCCAACGTCAGCATTTCCTTCGTCTCTATCGTGTCGCATGACGGCAAACTTGACACACTGCGTTTGACATTCCCTCTGTCCATTGCTCCCAACTATGGCGCACCTCCGCCGTCGCTTGCGCAGTCTTTCGACAGCATCCGCGGTACGGCGCCAGCGGTCGAATTCAGCGTGTCGTTCGCCATGACTTCCAACATTACGAGCGTTGTGTCACACACCCACCCCATTGCGCTGTCCCTCGGAACACTCTTTGCTGACAGCGGCGCGGCGTTCGACCCAACGCAGGCGCATGTTTCACTCAACACGAGCGCCATGCTCGATAAGGACATTGTCGTCGTGCTCAAGACTGACAGGCTTGATTATCCGCGCTGTGTCGTCGAACGGTCGTCACGTCAAGGAAGCGCGTCCGATGCGATCGCCTTAACCCTCGTTCCGCGCTTCAACGTCCCGCCTCTCCCTGCGCAGGAGTACATATTCCTCGTCGACCGCTCCGGCTCCATGGGCGGCGGACGCATCGCTGCCGTGTGCACAGCACTCCAGATCATGCTGCGCTCGCTTCCCTCGCGCGGAACGACATTCAATATCTTCTCGTTCGGCTCTCACTGCGACTCTCTTTGGCCTACTTCCGTTGAGTATGGATCGGAGAGCGTCGAGCGGGCTGGTGGTCATGTTGACCAAATGAGAGCGGACTACGGCGGCACCGAAATCCGGGCAGCCCTGGTGAATGTGTTCGCATCGCGCTCCACCAGCGACCATGTAACCCCGAGCATCGTTATACTCCTCACAGATGGCGGAGCATGGGATCTCAATGGTGTGCTCGAGGTGACGGCGGACGCCATTTCTGAGGCCCAGGGCTCTTTGCGCGTTTTTGTACTCGGCATCGGGGACCAAGTGTCGACGAACGTACGTCCACATCCGATTGTCTGCCCACATTGAAGTTGTTGACCCCGGGCGTCTTAAGATGTGCGACGGCATTGCGCGAGCAGGTCGTGGTGTCGCCACATATGCGACCGAAAACGAGAAGCTTGACGCCAAGCTCGTGAACCTGCTCAGAGCTGCTCGAGGAGGGCCGGTGAACGACGTGGAGGTCGATTGGGGTGTTCCTACCGCATCTTCGTCTGAAGAGTTCGAGCTCATCGATGCTGAGGAGACCGGAACCCATCAAGAAATCACTCCATCGCTCGCGGTGCCGGTGTCGCTATTCGACGCATCGGATGTCCGACCTGAACCGGACGTCGCTCTCGGTCCTCAAGACATTCCGGTCGACCTACCTCCAGTGCCCCAGATACAGCAGAGCGACACCGCCAAACTCGGCCTGCTATACCCCAACTTCCGCACAAGCCTGTTCGCAATCGTCCAACAACCGTCTCTAGATGCTCTACTGCCGGAGAAGGTCATCGTGCGCGGCAAAGCGATGGGTACACCAGTCGCGCTCGAAGTGCCTATCGTGCGGACGGACACGCATTCGATCGACTTCGTACATGTACTCGCAGCGCGCGCCCTGGTGCAACAGTACGAGGATGCACTGATAAAGACGGCTTTGATCAAGGCGCAGATCGCCCGCCTTGCGACGACGTACAGCATTGCTTCGTCGCAGACTTCCTTCGTTGCCGTAGACGAGGAAGGCGAGGGTAATCCTGATAATCTGCGCGACGGCTCCGACGTGCCCGCCGGTACAGAGCAAACGGAAGATGAGTATCTGGCCTCTGAGCGCGAACGTCGACGAGGCAAGTACAATTCTAACGGTAACCCTGAGTTCATGTCGAATTAACTTTCCCGTCCAACAGCACGTAGACTGCTTGAGGAGGAGGAGGAGGCTGCGTATATTAGGGAGTTTTCCCGACAGCAATACGGCTACGAGCACGACCCTCCGCACGCCGACAGTGGCTCTACCCGTCGCGGACTCCAACGAGGCAAGTAAAACATCTGGACCACCTCGAGTTGGAGATTGACCTGCCACTCTTCCTCCGTTCGACAGAGCGCGCGTCCAGTGTTGATTCGGAGCAAGGACAGGCCATCATATATGACGACGATGCAGCGTACGAGTATGAGGAGAACATAGGTCGTCAACGACGTCGTCGAGGCAAGCCGTCAGACTGATATCCGTGCTCACTTTCTCACTTCTTACAGCTGCGCGGGCTTCGAGTCCGCTTGAAGTAACCCTCCATTTTGACGCCAACCGTGACCCTGCATACGAAGACGATGACGAAGGCGGGAGAAGCCCTTCCGCATCCCCGGAGTACATGTCCAGCGCTGGGTCAGAATCCTTCGAAGACATGGTCCGGCCTGTCCGCCACGATGCTGGCGAGGACGACCTCGTTCCGTCCCTGCAACACCGTCTTGCTGCGTTTCATTACGGGCCTGATAACGACAGCAGCTCGATCAGGAGTCGACACTCTGCGCGTTCCCGCTCAATGTCGCCGCTCTCTGTCACGATGGGACGTTCACCGCCGTCTCTCCCAAACTCAGCTTCTCCAGATCTGTCTAGTCCCAGATCTCGTCTGACGGCGATTGTGCAAGATCGTGCAGTGCACGACGTCTCTCCAATAGTGCATATGTAAGCCCCCATCTTAACTTACGATGGGTCAGTGCGCACTCATGTATCATCTCATCATAGTTATCATTGTGAAGAGCCGTACAGCACACTCCCGGATGATGCAGAGCTAGTGTACGGGCCGGGGATAAACCACATCGCGATTGGGCCAACTGTTACTGTGGACATGTCCACGCCTTCCGTCGAGGCTTTCGCGCGCTGTCAGCGGTTCGACGGCTGCTTCGCACCGACCGAAACACTCTGCGTGCTCCTTGGTCTTTCGGATATCATGATCCAGTCTTCGCGGCCTGATACGTTGGAGAACGATACGGTCTGGAGCACGGTGTTGGCCATCGCGTATCTGCAGGATAAATTCGCCAACCAGTACGAGGCGTGGAGTCTGCTTGTCGAAAAGGCGAGGGACTTTGTGGTGAGCAGTTTGGTCGAGGATAAGGGGGTTCCGGAGTCTGCTGCTTTGGGGATGCTGGACCAGTGGATTGGGACGGCGACGAGTGTCCTCTCGGTAGACTGAATCTTGAAGGGATGTTTCTGGCCGCATATAACGACCTGGTTAACGAACAAGAATGGATTTGTATTCTTTGGTTGCACTGTTGTCACATGTAGAATTACAAGGTACTGCCTTGCAGGGCGTCAGCCCACCGTGAGATAAGCCTAGCAATATTAATGTACACACCTCATTCTCAAGAACGCTCTGCAGACGACACTGGCGGAGGTGCGCCTAGCGCCGGGATGGCAGGATTCGTCTTCAAGAGACTGGCGTCTTTCCTGCCAACCTCGGTCGCAGCGCGAAGTAGGTCATCGGTGCTAGTGCTGTACCGCGGGGTGTCGTCACCGCCAACAGCAGGACGCGAGATGTGTTGGAGACCAGCGCTCAGGCCGCTGTTGTCGGTAGCCGATGGGTTGTAAGTGGTGCGCTCGAAGGACATGGTAGAGTTTAATGCTGCCGTGTCCATCGCTGGGGTGGAGTTCTTATAGCTCGCCGAGTTCGAGGTGCGTCACAGGCAGGGCATTTCCAATTTGGGACGAACAAACTCCACACTTCGAGGCAGTCCCCTGCACTAGCTGGTGACGTTCCAGCCTGTAGACCCTCAGCAGGAGGAAATCAACCAGCCAAGTGGATGCGGAAGGAAGCAGAATCGCGGTCGCCGGAAACTCGGGTTCTTGCGCATCTCGAGTCTTGGCGCGCGATGTCGTCGTTCGAGGACGGCGTGAGCAGCGCGCTCAAGTCGTTTCTCGTCTCTGGACACGCCCAGCTGCCCATCAAGGCGTTCGACCTCCTGCGTGCACTCATACAGCACGTCCCGAGTGCACGACTCAGGCTCACCGACCAGCGCAAGCTCGAGTCGGCCCTGCAACGCTTCGCAGACGACTGGGAGTACGGCCATCTACACGTCACGCGCGAGGGCGGCACCGTAACGCTGCTCGACGCTAGTGTCCTGGCGGGCAGCGCGTCCAGGAAACGGAAGCGCGACGAGGAAGAGAACGACGCAGACGTGCTTGTCCCCGTTCCCAGCGCAGTCCCCAGTCTCAAGAACGGCAACGGTCTGCGCGAGGTTTACTCCCTGCTCCAGTACGGCTCGGCCAAGCGCAGACTTGTGGCCGAACAGGTGAGCCCACTGTGCTGCCTGACCGAGCACAACTGACGCTACTCGCAGTTCGCATCCATCGACCCGTCCTTCGAGCCCATCTGCCCACACATTACCAAGGAAGAATGCGCCGCCGCTCGACACGCAGAGGATCCGACCAGCGCGCCAGGATACTGCGACAACGTCCACTTCCGCCCGCTCATCCGCGCGCACACAGACCCGTCGCTCGGACACTGCAGCTACCTCAACACCTGCTACTCTGAGCCTACATACGCACTCTCGCCCTCTATCCCCACCATACCGAACAACAAGACTCTCCCTAGCGGTCTCGGCGCCGGCGGCCGCGGCAAGGAGAAGGCGCCCTGTCGGTATCTGCATTTCGAGGTCGACTACGATCCCCTCGTCGACGGCCCCGCGCCGCGTCGCCCTGCTAAACCGTCCCCGCACCGTCTTGCCCTCGGTCTCGGTCCTGCAGGTGGTGCTCAGCGCGAGGAGCCGGTGCCGCCGCAATGGATAAACTGCGACATGCGCCGCTTCGACTACGGCGTGCTGGGCAAGTTCCACTGCATCATGGCTGACCCGCCGTGGGATATACATATGAGCTTGCCGTACGGGACTATGACGGACGACGAGATGCGTGCTATGCCGATTGCGTCGCTGCAGGACGAGGGGCTGCTTTTCCTCTGGGTCACTGGACGCGCGATGGAGGTCGGGCGCGAGTGTTTACGCGTGTGGGGATATACGCGCGTTGACGAGGTTATTTGGCTCAAGACGAATCAGCTGCAGCGCGTTATCAGGACCGGACGTACAGGACACTGGCTTAAGTGCGTGGAAGAGAGCACCGGTGTGTATACTACTGACGGTATGGCAGCCACACGAAGGAACATATGCTCGTTGCGGTCAAGACGCATCATGACGCCAACGGGAATCTCAAATGGCCATCGTGGGTCAACAGAGGTGTCGATACGGACGTCATCGTCAGCGAGGTTCGCGAGACGAGTCGTAAGCCCGACGAAGTGTACGGTCTTATCGAGCGCATGTGTCCCGGTGGCCGGAAGCTCGGTGCGTTTCCACTGCCCGCACTATGTATACCCGCTTGACAGTGCAAGCAGAAATTTTCGGGCGAAAGCATAACGCGCGTCCAGGGTACGCGCCTCCGTTATCACCTCTTCTCCTCCACTCACATACGGTGCAGGTGGTTGACGTTGGGCAACCAATTGGGACAAGACCAGATTCACGAGCCTGACATGGCAGCTCGTGTTGTTGCACGGTACGGTGTAACCTCTTCCGTACATCGTATATCACTGAAAGAATTCAAGGTACCCAGATCGAGCAGCCGCGCTCGAACATGTTGCGTCGTCGCAGTAGAGGCAAACCATGTAACTTACTCAGCCTCTTGATGGGAACATGGTGCAGGACAGCTACATAACGAACATCGCACCGCTGTATTATCCTGTGTATCTATCGTATTTGTTATATCATGCGAAAGACCAAAAACACACTCGGGTTTACCGGCGTAAACCTACGTCTATCGGCTCTGACCGGTCCACAGAGCGCATAAAGCGGCGGGTGACCGGTTCTGCTCTTCAACTTTTCGAGTCGCCTTGAAATATCCTTTGTATCCCGACTTTCTTTCGGTGCGTCTCGACGCGTCGCTGGGCTGCCTATGCTCACTCTAGATTACAGGAGGTCATTAGGGAGGCACTCAGCAAAAATCTCAAAAAACCCCAGTGCGTCGCGCGCTGTCGTTGAGGATTCGGCGCGTTCTGACGCTTTGCAGTCTTCTAAAACACATCTACAATGGGTGGAACTCGCTCTGACAAGGAGGCCTACTTCGTGAAGCTCAAGGAGCTCATCGCCAAGTACCGTGCGTTGTCTCTGCTCGATTGACGCCGGCCTCGCGCTGAACCTGCCAATAGCCTCCATCTTCTTGGTCAATGTCGACAACGTCGGCTCGAACCAGATGCACCAGATCCGTGTCGCGCTCCGCGGCAAGGGTGTCGTGCTCATGGGCAAGAACACGATGGTCCGCCGTGCGCTGCGCACCGTGCTCGCCGAGTTCCCGCTGTTCGAGCGTCTCCTCCCGCACGTTAAGGGCAACATCGGCTTCGTCTTCACCTCGGACGACTTGAAGGACATCCGCGAGATCATCCTCTCGAACAAGGTCGCCGCGCCCGCGCGTGCCGGCGCGCTCGCGCCCAAGGACGTTATCATCCCTGCCGGCAACACCATGATGGAGCCCGGCAAGACGTCCTTCTTCCAGGCGCTCGGTATCCCGACCAAGATCGCGCGTGGTACGATTGAAATCGTCAGCGACGTCAAGGTCGTCACTGCCGGTACCCGCGTCGGCACGTCCGAGGCGACGCTGCTTAACATGTTGAACATCTCGCCGTTCACGTACGGTATGACGGTCGTCCAGATCTTCAGCGAGGGCAACATTTTCCCGCCGAGCGTGCTCGATATCGACGATTCGGAGCTCATCGACCGGTTCCTCAGCGGTATCAAGACCATCGCCGCCATCTCGCTCGCGCTCAACTACCCGACCCTCGCGTCCGTTGCGCACTCGCTCGTCAACTCGTACAAGAACCTCCTCGCGATCGCCATCGAGACCGAGTACTCGTTCGAGGGCGCCGACAAGGTCTGTGTTTTCCCCTCTTGCCCTTTCCTTCACCGCCAAATGATTATCTCATACACTGAAAATCCTGATCATCCTGTGATGCTTAAAACTCTATTTTCTCCATGATGGCCCCTCTTTCATCCTCATTCTCACTGCTTTACTTTCCTTTACTTACGCAATTCTCCCTTCAGGTCAAGGAGTACCTCGCCAACCCCGAGGCGTTCGCAGCGGCTGCCCCTGCTGCCACCGAGTCGGCTGCTGCGGCCGCCGCCCCCGCTGAGGAGGCCAAGCCGGAGGCTGAGGCTGAGGAGTCGGACGACGACATGGTACGCTTTATTGTTCTGCACTGCAGACCAGATGCTGACAACCTCGGTCTTATAGGGCTTCGGTCTCTTCGATTAAGCGTGGTGTATGGGTATCCCTCCATGTTGCATGCTGTTCATGTTCATGCCCATGTTGTGACGACGCAATGCATACGACTAGGTCGAGCCAACTGAATCAGACTTGGAAGCTTGAGAACACCTGCACCGCCGAGAAAGGTAAGTTAGATCGAGATTGCAATCTCACACCACGAGTCGATCAAGCTTTGACGGATTCTTCGCAAAGTTTCCCATATGCTGAACATAGAGAGAACCGAATGGTGTTGTCCAGCATAATCCCATCGTCTCTGAGCAGTGAGAGAGAGCGCGCCACTTACGCCAGTGATACGTTACACATTGGAAGTATCACTTGAGTCTTCTTTCTCTCGAGGGTTGACTGACTTGGCCTGTCCGTGTACGTTCTCAGTCTCCACAGTCCAAACTCGCATTCTGTACTACAGTACAGAATGCCAGGAATATCATACTCATTCCTCGTTACGCAAGCAACATGGTCAGAGCCCAATCCGCTCCAGCGCCCATCCATATCCAAAATCCCGCCCATCCGCATCCAACGAACCCGCGCCAGCAGCTCGCGCGGTCGTCAAAATCTGTACCGAATAACGCGCGCACGGTCTGAACAGCCCCTACACCGAGACCGAGAAAGAACGGTACGCCGCTGGCGCCGATGTAGCCCGCGAGCCCGACGAGCGCGAGCGAGGAGCCGCCGAATGCGCCTAGGATAGCGCGCGAACGGTCTCCGAAGAGGAGCGCGGTGGAACGGATGCCGACGCGCGCGTCGTCCAGTTTGTCCTGCAGGAATAGTGTAGTGTAAGGCAGGTAGGAGGTGGAGGTGGAGGGACGGACCTGGTGCGCGTAGATCGTGTCGTATAATAACGTCCAGCAGACGCCTCCTGCATATAACGGAAGCGCTACCGCCCAATCGACGCTCCCTGCGACGGCGGACCAACCAAGGAGCGCGCCCCAGTTGAATGCCAGCCCTATGTACGGCCCTTCAGCCTTTTATACGTCCTCGCGGCGAAGGACGTACCGAGGACGAACTGCGGCCAGTACGTGACGCGTTTCATGAACGGGTACACGACTACGAGTCCAAGACTCGCAGCGCCGAGATAAATGCTATACCAATTGAGCTGGAGTAACACTCCTAACCCCACCGTAAGCTGTGCGCCGAGGAACGCGACGGCCTGAGGCATGCTAATGTCCCCACGCGCCAATGGACGGTCTTTCGTCCTGTCTTCCACGGTTCAAGCTGGGTGCAAGATATAAGATGGAGAATGGTGTACGTACCAACGTGTTTATCCAACGACCGGTCCCACATATCGTTTATCGTGCATCCCGCGCCGCGCATGACCAGCGCGCCAGTAGCGAAGAGCGCTGTCGTGCCGAGCATAACGCTCGGCGGCGCATGTGTCGCGTGCGAGGCCATAGCGATTGACCAGCCTAGTTCACGCTTTGAATATGCACGGCCGACAGTCGAGCTTGATGAGACGCACCGCAGGGCAGGAAGAGGAGCGCGGTGCCAATGGGCTTGTCGATGCGTGTGAGAAGCGCGTATGGACGCCATGATGCAGGTAGACGGTCTATCCACGAGCGTGTAGGAGGCGGCGGCGGGAGAGGAGCGGGCGCTGGTGCTCGTTGCGCGGTGAGGATGGGAAGCGGCGCGTAATGCCGTCGAACGACCTGCGCTCTTCGCGCATTCAGGGAGCACAGGGATACAAGCGAGCGGTGTGAAGGGCGCACAAGGGCCGGTAGTCGCGACATGTGAGGGTCAAGGCAGAAATGCGGAGTTTCACGACGCGTCAACACCCGTGCGTCCCACTCGAATTAAGTGCAAGTCTTCATAGCAACAACGGCGTGTTGTATTCATATCGTAACAGTGCACGGCGTGAAATATAAAAATATGGATCTCAGAACGGCCACCACCACGGCTTCTTCTGCACCTTCGCATTTCGTGTCTTCGTCCCGTTCCCATTTCCATTCGCACCCTTAGGAGCGGTCTTCTCCGCTTCCTCCAACCCACGCGCGTGCCGGCGCTTGTACTCTGCGGGTGTCTCGCCCTTGGTGCCCTTCTCCCACATCCCGCGCTTTGAGGCCCTACAAATGTCAGACATCAGGAGCGAAGCAACGGCGACGTGCGGGCGTACTTGGCCTCAGCCTCAACGAGCTGGAATTGCTCCATCGTGCGTTCGCCGTATTCAGCGCCAGCTTGCTGGTACGTCGTTGCCCACCCTGCTTTCAGCATCTCAAGCGAGACATTCCGCCCGGAGAAGAGAAATCCGGGTAGTATGCGCGGAGGAAGGAGGACAATGGAGACCTGCGTTATTGCATGTGAGATGAGCAGGGAGGATGAGGATGGTAAGACGCACAATGCGCGAGTACTGGTCGCGGCTGAGCAGTTGGCAGTAAACGCGTCGTCCGTCAACAGTACTGCGTAACCATGCGATGGCTTCGGCAGCATATGGTTGCGAGGGACGGCCGAAGTGTGCAGCCTGGAGGATGCGTGAGACAATGAGGACAACGCGTGCAGAGATGCGAACCTCGGGCGCGTCGACACCAGCCAGCCGTATATGTAACGTCTGACCTTGTAGGTCTAAGAGCGTACGAGTTATATATTCTGTAGGATGTGCGACACGAGCACGCACCTTTATTCGTTGTCGGTATTCGGCGCAGCTTGAGCGGCCAGCGCCAGAACGGACCAGGTGTATGGTATAATCTAAGTCGACGCGTCAGATTGGCAATAGTACGCCTAGATCTTGCTGCGCGCACCTGAAGTTATCTATACTAGGCCGCGCACGAAGAAGACGACGCGTTGCGGTGAGCACCACACCTCCCGAACGTGGCACGCGACCAGTGCCCACCTGCGTCCCCCACACTGCCCACCGTCAGCACCGCGCTCAACAATTCGCGCAATGTCCAGCGCACCTGGTTACGACGCCCTTGATCCATCGTTTGCGCTTAAAGGTGTCGGCGGGCAGCGCGTCGACCGAGGGGTACCGTTTGAGAAACCGGCGGTAGACGAGCGCGGTGGCGAGCGCGCCGCCAGCACCGAGGAGGGCCGCACCAGCCGCAAAGGCCGTCTGGTCGTAGGGAGCGTCGTTGGGCCACCATTGCGGACGGCCGTCGGACGGTCGTTGTGCGGGCGCCATGCAAGACGGAAGGAACGTGCGTCGGGCGAATCCATCCGAGTCCGCGCACCGCGCTTGCTTTGCGCCGCCATGTCCGGTCCCTGGCTCCCACCATGCCAGAGAAAGTCGCCCGTATACGCCCGCTCGAGCACCGCGATGCCAAAACGGCGCGTCTCTTCGCGGGTAGGAGCGTCATGGAGATGCTCGCCACCGCCAACAACCACGGTGAGCGTACACAGGGTTCCTCTTGCGCGCCGTGCTCATTGCAGTCGCAGCATACATAAATCCTTGGGTGCTCGCTGTATGGGTCGCCCTCGGCTCGTGCTTCATGGCCGCCCTCGGTTGGTGGCCGCGCACCGACCTCCCCGGCGCGTTTCACTACTTCGGCTACCTACGCCCAGTCCCAGCTTTCGCCGTCGTCGCATTCCCCATCATGCTCGCAATAGACTGGTCAGTCTCTCTCTCCATGTATGTGTCCACCCGTGCCAATACAGCTTGTGATGCAGGAACCAACGCTGGCAATTCGAGGATCTCTCCACCGCACGACTCAAGGAACCCGATCTCCTGGACCCCGCCACTTTCTACTCTTCCACACGCTCCCCAGCCAGTGGCGCTTTCGTCTTTGAATGGGACGGTCGACCAATAGGTCTCGTCGCTATAGACGCGTCCTCTGACGGTGACAAGAAACCTAAAACATCGAGCACCGCGACGATCAGACTGCTTTACGCTGAGGCGGAGTACCGCGTCCCGCCCGCCTCCATTCAAGACGAGCTCGTTCGACACGCCGCGCATCATGCATTCTCAACCAAGCCACAAGTGGAGAAAATTAGGATGCGCGTATGCCCTGGCCTCTGCAAGCATGTGCATTCTGCATTGAAGAACGCGGGATTCAAGACCGTGTCGAACGACAAGACTTTGGGACTGCTGAGGTGGCCCCAGGTGTGGATGGAATTGACGAGGGAGGGGTGGGAAAAGAGCGCCTGGAAGGATTCGATGTAGTGCGCACGCTGCTGTGACATTAATAGCCCCACTGATGATGTGATTTATGTATCCGAGTACTTATAATTACATATCAGCACTAAGTTACGTGGGCCCTAGTATTCACGCAGACCGAACAGACAGCGTGATGAGGACAAGCGGCCCGGGGGTCGGCTTTTTGCGGCTCTTGCCTTCTGTCTCCCACTAGTCCTCGTAACTTCCGTCCATCCGGTCCTCGTGGTGTCTTGTTGACCTGGGAGCTGTTGCCCTCGTTCAGCGACTCTTGCTCGTATCGAAGGAACTCTTGACAGAAGTCAGGCCTGCAAGGACACGAGGAAGTGTCTGTCTACAGGCAAGAGTGAGCACA